>CAUYLG010017913.1:0-52060 GCA_963573385.1 Cacajao melanocephalus | reverse complement strand
TTAAGAACCTGCCTTATGTATCTGGGTGTTCCTGTATTGGGTGCGTATATATTTAGGATCGTTAGCTCTTCTTGTTGCATTGATCCTTTCACCACCATGTAATGTCTCTCTTTGTTTCTTAGGGTCTTTGTTGCTTTAAAGTCTGTTTTATCATAGATGAAAATTGCAGCTTCTGTTTGCTTTTGTTTTTTTTTTCTCTCCATTTGGTTGGTATGTCTTCCTCCATCTCTCTGTTTTGAGTCTTTGTGTATCCTTGCATGTGAGATGGGTCTAGATACAGCATACTTAAAACAAATTTAAAAGAGAAATTGGATCATACCATATAGAGTGCTTTGCAATCACTTTTTTTTTTTAATTAAAGAATAAACCAGCTGGGCGAGGTGGTGCATGCCTGTAATCCTAGAATTTTGGGAGGCCAAGGTGGGAGGATTGCTTGAGCCCAGGAGTTCAAGACCAGCCTGGGCAACATAGCAAGACCCCAAAATTAGTTTGGCATGGTGGACATGCCTGTCCACCTTATTTGGAAATAGGGTTATTACAAATCATAAGGGTGGGCTGTTAATCCAATATGACTGGTGCCCTTATACAAAGGGGAAATTTGGGCCCAGTGGGGTGGCTCATGCTTATAATCCCAGCACTTTCGGAGGCCGAGACAGGTGAGTCAGGAAGTCAGGAGTTTGAGACCAGCCAGGCCAACATGGTGAGAGGCTACTGGGGAGGCTGAGGTGAAAGGATCACTTGATCCCAGGAGGCAGTGTTTATAGTGAGCCGAGATTGTGGCACTGCACTCCATCCTGGGCGACATAGCCAGATCCTAATTCAAAAAAGAAAAAAAAAAAAAAGAATAAAGCAAGGATAAACCAAAGAGCCTTTTAGATCAGTAAATATAGTTCCATTAAACACTTTTTACTTCTTCCTCAGTTCTCCCTATTTTGTTTTGTTCCGTATTTTAATTATTTTGGAGGTATCATCCCCTGTTGATGTTATTTAGATTGCCTACAGTTTGAGACTGCTATAAATAAGTCAGTTATTAATATCTTCATGCTTTTGTCCAATTATTTCTATTGGGATAAATATTGAGAAATAACATTTTTGAGAAGAGGAAACTCCCACCGTGAATGCTGGGAGCTACCCTTCAATTCATCTGGTCCAGTGCTTTGTAAGAGACCCCATTTTCCTACCCAGTCACACCTTGGATAGTATGTTTCATTTATGTGTTTTTGTGCTAACCTAAAGGGGAAAATGGTACTTTACTGCTTCCATTGGAAGAGAGAATGGGCATCTTACTCTATGTTTACCAGCCTTCCTCTTTCTTCTGGGCTGCGACCCTTAAGAACTTGGCCCTTTCGCTTTTCCTATTGGGTTATTTCAAGTTTTGTGGTTGAATTAGTCAGTCTTTTACTTTTAAAACAATTCAATTTCTTGTTTCCTGCCTTGCTTACGAAGTACTACCTTTACTCAAGATTGGAAAACTCAATGTGCCAGTTCTTGGTTGCAAGCAATAGAAATCCACTTTATTAAACATAGGCAGCAAAAAGACGTATTAGAAGGATAATGGATGTCTTAGTAAGAGATTGTGGTGTTTAGAAACAACCTTTGGACAAAAGTCCAGGATAGAGGGACGCCAGAGAGCCAAAAAAAAAAAAAAAAAAAGCCAAATGGTGCCACTGGAGACATTGCCCTGGACTCCTGCTGCCAACAGGCTGTTCTGATTCTGCTGCCACTGTCTCCACTAGACCCTGGGTGCTGGGTGCTGCCATCCCACCATCACCTTCACCACTGGCTCCTCCACAACCACCACCCTCAGGCTACCAGCACCTCCCGCCACTTCCCTTCCACCTCTTCCTCCGCCATCTCCACCATCACCATCACCATAGCTAGAGTGAATTCTAAACTGTCCCCTGATTCTTTGTAGCACAGGTTTCAGATTCAAAGTCCTCCGTGGGAGTCTTTAATTGTTCATACACAAGCTTTCGCTGTCAAGAGTCGAGAAGAGAAATCTAATATTTGTGTTCATTTGGGGAGAACTGGTATCCTAGTAATATTAAGTCTTCCCATCCAGGAACATACTATTGTTACCAAGCAATCAATGGGCTTGCTGCCCAATTCACATAGAGGCCAATGCCTTGGCACCAGCTTTTGAGAAAAGAAAAACTTTATTGCTGATTAACGAGTAAGGAGGCAGGAGAAAAGTCTCAAATCTGTCTCTTTGAGCAGGGATTTGGGTCAGGCTTCACAAGCATAGGGTAATGAGGTGTGATCTGATTAGATCTTGCAATGAGGTGATGCCAGGAGGCATGATCTGACTGGATCCTGCCAGGGCGTGATACCAGAGCTTCATCTAATTGGATCCTGCGTCCTACCTATCTGCTTTTATTTCAGTCCCAGTTCTTCAGTCCCAGCACTTAGGTTCCACCTACACTGCCCACTTGGTTCACCTGAGCATGCTCAGATTACATGACCTTCTGTCTGGGGTTCCATGGTAACTGGAAAACAACTCACAACTTGGTTTCATAAAAGTTGAACCAGATAGGTCTGATGCAGTTACAGGAGGTGCTAAAACCTCCCACTCTGATTGTGAAACTGTCAAATTCCAGGTTTTGGAATTCCTGCAATATAGTCACAGTAAGTTTCATTAATGAGATGCCAGTCTTATATATTAATAGGTGATGATGCTTTCTGTCTCAGTGTTTCTGATTTTTAGTCTTCATGTTTTAAAATGTTATAATTTTTTTTGCATTCATTCTAACAGCATATATGAGTCACTTTAATCTGAAGTTCCTTCTCCTTGTCTTACTACCCTGTGTTCTGACAGATTTTCTTGACTTTATCTATCAGTTCATTTACTGATGATCACTTTGAGGACAGGAAATGGTGGGTCACACTTATAATATCTAAGAAGATATATTCCAAGAAGAATCCTTTATGAATGTACATGTTTCCTAAGTTTCTGAGAACAGCAACTGGAGCGTTTTAAAAGTCCTCCTTAGTTCATTGCATCATCTAGGCGCTCGGTGCCTCTTCGTCTGCCCTTCCCAGTCTTCACGGCCACATGCTGACTGGCTCTTCTGCCTGATGTTCTCCTGTTTGAGAACTGGGCTGGTTCTTCCAGATGGCTGCCGCAATGACTTAGTTCCTGCAGTCCTCTTCTCCAGGAGGCTTCTGCCTGGGCTGAGCTGATGGCTTGGAGCTCTGGGTACCTGGGCTCATCTGTGAAAGCCTCACCTAGGGTGCGTGATGGACAGCTGGTCTTGAGGCAGAAGGCATGACTGTCAATCAATAGTTGATGTCAGAAGGCAGGACACTTCATGTTCACCTCCATCTCCTCCAGCCTCTCTGGCCGACCCGGACTATGCCTGGCTTCAAGGGGGAGACCCCTTTTCCTGTATCCATTTGTTTAGAGGAGCTGACAAATGGCTTCCTCTGAGTTCCCACTTTCTGCTGGGATTTTCCATTCCATCCTCTGGCCTGTGCCAGTAATAACATTTTACACTTGTCTGACACCTTTTCTCCTCTGAGCTCCAAGCACTTTACAAGCAAGCAATTACTATTATTGCCCTCTGAATTCTGATGGAAAAGCTGAGAGTCATGGGATCAAAGCTACCATGATTGGGCAGTGAAGACAAGGCTCCCAGACACCAGGCCAACCCCTGGCCCTTGGCAGGACCAGAGAGAGCATCCCAGATGCTGAGGTGGGGCAGGCCAGAGGAGGGCTTTCAGCACGGGCTCCCCAGACGCTTCCCAGAGTCTCTTGTCCTGTTGTGAAGTGATGCATTGTACTTTACTGCAGAAGAGAATGGGACCCCTGGGACGCTTCCCTGCCAGGAAAGGTGATCTGATGGCTCGTGGTTTTTCTGGGAATAAGAAAACTCATGGAATCTGTAAAGGGTCCTTGTCTTGTCCTGAGGAACAGGAAGCAGATCTGTATTGCATGGCCCAATCAGCGGAATAAGGTTCAGTTGCTACAGGTCTTTACCAGTCTAGGCCTTGCTGGCACGGAGAGTTGCCCAAAGGGGAGTGTGTTTGCATCCCTGGTTGGGTTCCGAGGGAAGTGTCTCTAGCCGATGCTGGGGAGATGTCCTGCATCACATGAGGCTAGGGAAGGGTGACACATAAGTCCTCTTCCAACCCAGATTTTGCATTATAAGGACGGACTCTAGTGCTATTTCCTAAAACCCTGGGGCAGGTCACATCTTGCTGGATCTGCAAAGCTCCTTAGTTCCCATCTTCTCCTTCTTTCATTTAGCAAAACTTGGTTTGAGGTCTGCATTTTCCATCTTTTGTATGAAGCTTTGCTCAGTAGCAGCTCACTGTTTAACTAGAAAGAACATCTGTGACCATGAAATTTTCAGCAACCAAAAAATGCCCTGTTAAGTTATATCTGCTAAGCTCGTGTTGGGAGTCAGCAGAGAGAGAGAGAGAGTGAGAGGGTGTGTATGTGTGTGTGTGTGTGTGTGTGTGTGTGTGTGTGTGTGTGTGTGTGAATACAGCTGCCCTAACGCAGGTGGCTGGAAAGTGGCCCTCCTTTATCTGGGAACACATCAATCTTGGGAAGCATCCATGGAACTGTGAGTATGGAGAGATACCTGGCCAGAAAGAAACTGAGAATACGTCATTCCTACATCAGGGACCACAGAAGGAGGCAGACAGCTGGAAGGATGGTGTGTGTGTGTGTGTGTGTGTGTGTGTGAATTAGAGAAGGGGAGGGGACTACATTTTCTGAACAGATAGAATTCTGAGCACATCTGTGTGTGGTAATGCTCACATGGAAACTTTCAAAGCTTGGAGAGATGGGTATTATAATTCTATTTTCCCAGTGAGGGATTAGAGGTCAAATAAGCTGCCCATAGCCCCAGACCATCCAGAGCAGAGCCGGGATTTGAACCCAGTTAGTTGTCTTTGGCTCTGATGCCCTTTCTCCTCGGTATCCCTGCCTGCTTTCAATGCAGGTGCCACAAATGAGGTCCCACAGACCCTGTCTGACCAGTTCTGAGTCTTCTGGCTAGTCTGGCTGTCCCAGGCTCCAAGTGCTCTTTCTCAAGGGCTGGCCGCCTTGCAAGTCCCCAGAAGCCTCCGGGTCCACCCCTATGGCTCCCTAGATGCTCTATAGAGCTCTGGGCCCAGGCCCAGGCCCAGCAGGGCAGCCCTTGTGCAGCTCTGTGGTTTGCGATCTGGCTATGCATAGCTGGCTCTGAGCAGGCACTTATCATTCTTCCACGACCACCCAGTCAGCCCAATACTGCCTGGAAGTGCAGCTCTAGCTGCCCAGGCCAGAGGCAGCTCAGCCCTCACTGGGCCCTGCTGCTCGCACTCGCTGTCTGCCACCCCCGCTGTAGCCAGCCCCGCCTGCCCAGCTGAGTGAGTGGTCGCTGGAGCCCAGAAACAGCAGGGTCTGAGCATCCCCAACAAACCACAAAGGGGGTTTCACAAATCAAAAGGGCCAGAGAGAACAAAGCTGTCACATCAGTCCATCACAGAGCCGGATCTCAAAATATAGCCGGGCCAGAGTCCTGCCAGCTGTGAGTCACCACCCGGCCAGAGCAGCCACAGCAGGCCCCCGGACACATGGAAAAACACCTCGGCGGCCAGCTGGCTGCTCTCTGCCCAGACCTGGGAGGCACAGGGTGTCTGTGGGGTGGTTCCACACCTCTATGCTGTGGTGTGGAGAGGAGTCGGCCTGGTTTGCTGGCTACAGGAGCAGGAGGGAGGGGACAGGGGAACGGCCATATCAACAATGGATTGGTGAGTGAGGACACAGTCCAGGCCTGTTTCATCCCTCCAGCCCTGTTCCAAGCCTCTGGGATAACCAGCAGCATGATGTCACCCTTCTTATGCCTCCCTATGGCCCTATGCTGCTGGCCCACCTCTTCCCAGGTGACAAAGAGTTGGATTCAGGTGCCTGAGTGACTCCAGCAGCTCATGGCACCAATGGCAATAGCAATACACAGACCAAGAGCCTGCACTTGGTGTGCCGAGTCCCTCTTCATGCACTGCTCCAGCTCCTACCCCAAGCCCTATCATTACAGTGGTGGGGAGGGACCTGGGGGCACACACATAGGGATTGTGTCCTTTCGTAGGAGTTTAGGCATTCTCCTGCATTGCTTCTCTCTCATTCACCATCCTGAGACCTCTCTCCTTCCAACCAGCATCCTTTGTTTCTCCTGGCTTTGAGGCCATGGCACGTTTGTCAATAAATATGAAGTGGCCTGGATGACAAAACGCAAAGTTTGATCTTATTTTTGTTGCCAGCCCATTTCTTCCTTCTGCACCTCATTTTCCTCATTGTCAATGTGAAGAGTGAGACGAGATGTTACAGAGATTTGGGATGCCACCTCCACCCCTCCCTGAGCTGGAGCCATAGCAAATTCTAAAGGGCTTCATCTTTAGTGAACTGAACATTAATGAGGAGAATATGTTTTATTCAGGTGAGGAGAAACAAGGGCTCAGTTTAAGAGAATAGAAGATGTCAGTCCCAGCCCCTTCCCCTCTCTGAGCGCCCCCCCTGCTGTCTTGTCCTTGGCAATTTCCTCTAAATCCTGGCTTTTCAGGCTACAGCCTCATCAGAGCTGAGTGCCAGGGCACTGATTTGAGGTTTCACTCACCACCTTGCCCTGCAGAAATGACCAGAGCCTGCCTTGAACCTTTTGCTTGCAGCCAGAGTCTCCTGCCCTCAGCTGGAAATTGAGCAGGTGGAGGCATGAGTTATAATGCCCCTTTCCCCCTCTCTTCTGCTGTCCATCTCTATGCAGCCCCTCTCCATGCTGCCCATGGTCTCTGCTTGGCTGTTCTGGGCCACTGTATGATTGTGCTTTCCTTCTCGGAGGCCATGATGCTGAAGGCGTGGAGAGAACCTGGAGTGGCAGAGTCCTGGCCACTGTGCAGCGACCTCTGCAGACCTGGGCCAGGAGGCCCTTAGAGAAAGTGGGCATGGGCTTCAACCAGCTGGATGAAGGCTATTGAGTAGCAACTCTGTAGAACAAGCGTAAGTGGTGACATCCTCGCTGTCCCAGATGCCACAGAGGGCAGGGGTGTGCCCAGATATGTATGTTCCTAGGTGAGGTGAAGGAAAAGCACTGGCCACCTACCACCTACCACCCATCCCTAAGCTGAAGCCATAACAAATTCCTGAGTACCTAGCGTTCCTCTACCCAACAGTCAAAGTCTCCGAGAGCTCAGATACACCTGAGTCCATTTGCAAGTTCATAGGAAAGGGCGTGAATCTTTGCTCTCTGTTGGTACCTGCCCTCCAAGGAATTACTAACTGAAGCTAGAGCAGATTTGCCTCTTACGATTCCCCACTCTCTCCCATTTGGGTCCTCCCACCAATTACTTTATTTAGTTATTGTATTCAGTAAATACCTTTGAGGGATCTGGAACTTTCCATTTGGCATATGGAAACCATGCATTAGTTTGTAGCTACCTAATTTGGGGGATCCTGAACATCAGAGATAAATGTGTTCCTGTAGTTAATTTAAAAGTACCTGCTTCCCCTTTTAAGCATAACCTAAAAATTATGTTTTAAACATTTAAGATGAAATTCACGTAACATACAGTCAGCTGTTTTGCAGTGCATAATTCAGTGATATTTAATGTGTTCTCAATATTTTGCAACTCCCAGCTGTCTAGTTTCAAAACTTCTTCCTCACCCTTCAAAAACACCTGTGTTTACTAAGTAATCACTCCCCATCCCACCTCCTGTCATGCCCTAGTAACCTCTAATCTGCTTCCCATCTCTGTGGATTTGCTTATTCTAGATATATCATATAAAAATAAACACAACATATGAGTTTTTGTGTCTGATATCTTACAGCAGTTAGCATAATGGCACTTAGCACTTAGTTTTTTAGGTCCATCCATGAACGTTTTCAAGGTTTTACCTTTTTTATAGCTGAATAGTATTCCATCTTATGGATTAACCCAATTGTGCAAGCTTTCATCCTTTGATGGATTTTTAGGTTGTTACCATTTGGCTACCATGAATAATGCTGCTATAAACACTTATATACAAGATTTTGTGTGGACAGATGTTATCATTTCTCTTAGCTATATGACTAGAAGTGGAATTGCTGGATCATATGTTAACTCTACTTTTAACTTTTTGAGGTACTGACAAACTATTCTCCAAAATGGCTGAACAGTTTTACATTTCCCCCAGCAGCATATGTGGGTTTCAACTTCTTCACTTTTTCACCAACACTTGTTATTATTGGTCTTTTCAACTCAAGCCATCCTAGTCAGTATGAAGCAGTACCTCATTATAGTTTTAGGTTGCATTTCCCCAATGACTAACAATGTCAATCATCTTTTCATTTGCTTATTGACCATTTGTATAGCTTCCTTTGAGAATGTCTATTCAGAAATTTTCCCATTTAAAATTTTTTATTATTGAGTTATAAGAATTATTTATAGATTATGGATACTACTAGGCCCTTATCAGATATATGATTTGCAAGTATTTGCTCCCGTTCCATTGCTTGCCTTTTCATATCCTTAATAATGCCCTTTGATGCACAGATGTTTTAAGTTTTGATAAAGTCCAATTTATCTAATTTGTTCTTTTGTCACTCATATATTTGGTGTCATATCTGAGAATCCTTTGCCAAAACTATGATTGTTATTTTTTCTCATATTTTATTCCAAGAGTTTAATAGTTTTAGCTCTTATATTTAGGTGTTGACCGATTTTGAGTTGATTTTTGAATATGACATGAGGTAGGAGTACAAATGAACTCTTTGATTGTGGATATCAAGTTGTCCCACTTGAATGGACATGTTTAGAGAAAGGATAAATCAGTAAACTGACATCTTTTGCTAGTTAGATAAACAAAGGTGTCCACATAAAAATATATGTAAACCGGTTCACACTTTTCATGTTCAGCGTTGTTGTGAAGATATAAAATAACGTGTATAACACTCATGGAGTTGAATAGGACCTAATGGTGCCACTGAAGGGAATTTAGGAGACATAAATTATCAGAGTCTTCCACAGAAACAGGTACAGGAATCCCTCCCTTCATGGGGGCTGCACTTGTCTGTGTGGCATTTTCCATTTTGCTCTGAAGCCCTGCATGATGTCTCAGCCTGCATTTGCCCTGAGTGTGCTCATGGCATCTGCCTCATTGCTGGGTTATTGGGGCAGACAAGGCCGGTCCTCAGAGACGGCTCCTGCCCTGGGAAGGCAAGGCTGCCACCCCGGAGCATCTCCCAGAGACCACAGTGCCTTGCATCTGGCTGTGGGGACCAGCTCTGGGTCTCTCCCTGTTCGTGGAGGAGTAGTCTCAGATGTCACCACCACATGTGTGGCGATTCATCAACATAGGAGAGTGCTGAACTAAGAATGTGATTTTTTTCATGGGTTCACATCCCAGGAACAGGGTGAGGAGCTCCACTGAGCTCAGTTCTTAAATAATCATTATCCTGGGTGGCCACCCTTGGGAGTGATTTCTCTGCCCTCTGGGACTTCAGTTTCTTCAGTGATCTCTTGCCTGATCACTTCTAATGATTGTGCTTGCTTCTCTGTTACCTGTTTATGCCATCATCCAGAACTAAGTGCTCTTTCTTACTCCAGAACTTCCTCCCTTCTAACCATCTCAATCAGTCACTTGGGACACAGAGCTTTGAATCTCCCAGAGCATCGCTACCTCTGCCTTCTCACTGCCCCTTGGCTCTCCACTGCCTTCATCTGCTCCTCTCCTGCTTAGACCCCATTGACCACCACTGCAGCCATTCTCCCCCAGGTCTCTCCTGCTTTACTTTCCTTTGGTTTAGGCCCCGGCAACATCCCAGCCATGGATCGGCCCCTTCCGCCCCTTTCTCAGCACTGATACCTGGCCCGTTTGATGCTGCTGGAGAACATCAGACCACTGGTGTATGCTGCGAACCAGAGCCATCAGAACCCACGCTCCTCCTTCACCTCAGCACTGCCTCATCTCCAGCCTGAAGCCATGGTGGGAGCAGTGGACATTCTCTTCCACCCGTCACCCTCAACACGGCTCCCTGTTCCCATGCCCTTAAGGACTGCCTACTAGGACTTTGGTGGCACATTTTTGCTCCTGTCATCCTCTTTATTTACCCCTTTTTGGTTGCTGGTTCCTGACTTGCTCTTTCTTCTTTAAAAAAAAAAAAGAGCCCAAATTTGCTCCGTTCCCTCCTGTCTAGTCCCTTCCTTTCCTCACTGGCTTCTTCTACTCCATTCTCCCAATGAGCCACTGCAGCGCAGTGATCGAGCTCCCTGTGGTTGAACTCAACCCAAGGAGCACCCTCCAGCATTGAGTTCTCACGGCTTCTCTGCAACACTGGAAGCTGAACCACTTCCTCCTTGGTTTTCATGGTGACACCTCCCAGGTGCTCCCTACATTTCCCAGCATGCTTCTTCTCTGTTTCCTTTGCAGGCACCTTCACTCTGCTGGTAGCTTAGATGTTGGGTTTTTCTCCAGCTCTGTCCTTGCTCATCCTCTCTTCTTTCCCTGGATCACTTTGCTGACCTGGAGTCTCCCATGATCTGGTGAAGCCTGAAGGTGGGCGGCCCTTCCCAGCCTGTGCTATCTGCCGCACTCTCTGTGTGGCAGTGGGGCTGGGAGCAGCCGGTGGCTTCACCAGGAGCACTGTGAAGACATTGGCCCCTGGGGGTTTGGGCAGATGACCTTTTGCACAGCAGTTCTGGGGAGTCCCCTGTGACTGTGCAGCCTGTGAAGCAGCATCGTGGGCACTGCCTGAAAGCTTGTTAGATCTAACCGAGAGCTTGTTAGATCTGCAGGATCTCGGCCTCCCAAACTCCTGAACCAAATGCACATGTTGACAAGGCCCCAGAAGCGCCCACACAGCAGAGCGTGAGGGACTGTGGAGGACCTGTGTCAGCCTGCTGAGATGGGGCAGAGCAGGGAGAGAGTCAGGGAACTCAGTTTCTTAAGATGCTTTTGCTTCAAAATACAGGCCAGGTTTCCAGTGGAAATTTGATGAAGAGCCCTATATTTTTTTCTAATGGAATGGAAGCTTATACTTGGTAAACAAGAGATTCTTATTTGAAAATAACTCTCGCTCCAACTTTGTGGGCTACCAAGGGAATCAAATTAGAGGGGAGAGAAGCGGTAGCAGAGAAGCAACCTGGCCATCTGTGCCTGATATGGGCGGATCTCAGGGCTGAACTTTTCCCACCCTCAGTCTGGGGCCAGGCCTGAGCCCAACACCACTCTGGGGGAGGGAGATGAGGATTTTCTCTGAGGGGTTGTGTGCACCCCCTCAGTTTCCTCCTTCCTAAAGCAGCCAAGGGCAGTGCCGTCCAGGGTACTGCATGTGCCCGGCAAGGCCTGTCCTCCCAGCCCTGCCTCCCTCTACCCCTCAGGCCGAAGCTTGTACACTTTGCTCGCTGAACTGGGCCTGCAGAACTGGAGCACACAGGCCTGCGACAGCTGCATGTGACCAAAATCATGCCTGGCTTTTGAACCAACTCCAGAGGCCAAAAACAACAGCTCCTCCTGCTGTGTGTGACCAGGGTGGTTTGGGTTTAGTTGGTAACTCGCCACGTCGCCAGCCCTGCCTCCATCATGAGCACCCCCAGGCTGGGCAGACAAGGCCCGGGCTGTTTGCAAGAAACAAGAGCTCTGCTGTGGGGCCAGTGTGTTCTGCTTCCACGCTCCAAATAGAGATGATGGGGATGGAGAGGAAGTGAACTTGGGATGGCACCAGGCTCTTATGGTTTTAGACAGAAGAGAAATGACAGAATAAGAAAGCTCCTGGCAGCGTCTGGAAAGGGCCAGGGTCTGGGCTTCAATCCTGCAGCCACAGTCCAGGGCGTTGCCATGACTGGCCATCATCTCCTGATCCTTCCTGCACGGGGATCTGTGCTGATCCCTAGCCAGAGGCACCCTCGTCCTCCGCTGCTGCGCGCCTCTCATCCACTGCTTAGCCCTATCCCCAGCCTTCCGGGGCAGGCGTGGCCCACATCTCCATAGGGCATATGAAGGCATATAGCATACGAAGACACATTCTATGCATTACAGAGTTGCAGACTCATGAACTATTGCTATAACGAGAGCAATAGTTGTAACCACATCTTGCCTTTCTTGGCAGGCATGGAGACACACTGCCTAGGACCCCTGTAAGAAAGTACTCGCTGCTGCCCAGATGCCAGAGTTAGCTGAGGGCTAACCTCCTAGCCAATGCCACGCCTCCTGGGGCAGCCTCTGGGCACTAACTAAGCAGGGTGGTGGCACCAGGGCATAGCTGTTCCTGTCCGGCAGGGTCTCTCCTAATGGCAAATCCCTGCTCCAGAGCTCTCTGGCCTGGCAGAGATCGTGTCTCAGCGGCATGGGCCACTCCCTGCCCAGTCCCACTCCCCGCCTTTCCTTCCCATGTGCTACTCCCAGGACATCTTTTGCACTCTTAACTCTGCCTCACCTTCTGCTGCCCAGAGAATCCAGCTGGGGCAGCCTGGCAGGGCCGGGGCCAATGCAGCTCCAGCACCTGGCATGCAGCTGTCACCAAGCCCAGCGGCCAGGTCAGTCTTACAAGTAGGAAGGTGATGGCCAGGCCAGAGCACAGAGAGCTATACCCTCAATGAGGACCACATTCCTGCCTTCTGGAGAGGGAGTGAGGAGGCCGGGTGATTGAAAGCCTCCTTTACCACCTTGTCTGCCTGGGGCATCCTCTGGCTGACACCGTGATTGCAGGATTCCCAGGGATGTCTGCTCAACGTTATATCCCTAAAGGTGCAGCCGAGGTAGAAAAGCATGGGATAGTGTGTGCATGGGTGTGTGCATGTGCGTGGAGGGAAAGCTGTGGTGGATGGGGACCCTGGACATCCCCCTGTGGGCCTCCTAGGCCTGGGGACTGGACATGGGGAGGCAGTCAGGGTGGATGAGTTCTGGGCCTCAGCCCGACTCCCTCCCTAAACACAGGCAGGATGTGAGAGTTTGGAGGAAACCTAGGAGGCTCTGTCTCAGGGTCTCAGCCCCAGGGTCAACCCCACATGGATCTGAGTCCCTGAAGGGTGTGGTGTAAGTGGGGTCAGGAGGAAGTCTTGACCCCACGACCTCTCCCTGCCTGTCCTCCAAAGCCTAAAATGCCACCATTTGGGAGACCTGCCTTTGCCACTACACAGCTTCACTTTTTGGGGAGCAAATCCTAGGAGGTGGTGAAGCTTTGCGACAAATTCAGCCTTGCAGAAGCTGCCTCTGCCTTCACCTCCCGGCTCCTGTGCCCTCACTTGTGCCTTCGCCCCACCTTGGGGCACCCACAGCAACCATATGACCTGTACTGCAGGTCTTCTCACAGTTCTGAGGGGCTGAGCCCCGTTATCCTCTCACCTGGCACTGCCTGGCACAGGGAACAGGCTCATCCAGTGAAGATGGGGTGCAAGGTCAAGCCGATGGCAAGGGAGACAGCATCATCCCTCGTGACTGGGCGTTGGGTGCTGGTTTATCCCATGCAGAAGGAGCTTTCTGAACACTCCTTGTTGGTCCCTTCATTTCATCCTCATAGCTTCACCCTCATGAGGTCGGTGCTATTACTGCCTCCATTCATGAGGAGGACTGAGACACAGCAGTTAAGGAATGTGCTTGGGCATCACACAGCCTGGTGGTGGAAGGAAGACCTCACGTAATGGGTCAGGCTGTGGTGGGGTGGGAGTGGGGGTCCTGGGGCTGAGGCCAGCGGTCTGCTGAGGCTGCCGGGTCATCTCCAAGAAGCATTCATGTTTCATCAGGCTTATATTGTCCTGGGGGGTGCTCAAAAAGGCCCAGGGAGCCTGGTGGGAACAGGAAGAGACACTGTGTCTGGGCATCTGTTTCCAGTGACATCTGTATCAGATGTCTGTCTAGGCTGCAGCCAGGCCTCCCTCCTGCCAAAGTGCCAGCTCCACAGTGCTGCTGGCTGGCTATGCCCCAGCAGGTCTGCCCTGTGCTTTGAAGCCTCATCAGTGTGTTTTTCCCCAGGAGGCTGGGGGATGGTGGGCACCCTGGGACATGGCTGTGAGTGGAGGAGCCCAGGGTTCTGGGGCAGAGGCAGCCCATGCCCACTGCAGTGCTGGCCTATCCTGTGCTCCTGGAGGGCACAGGGACAGGTAGGTGAGCTTGTGCTCAGCACACCTGGGGTGCTTTCACATCCCTGTCTCACTGAACCCCATGGCACCTCTGTGATCTCCACTTTCCAGGAGAAAATAGTCAGGGAGTTCTAAGGCCACCCAGAGGTGAGCGGGTCGGGCGGCCAGGATTTGGACTCAACACTCAAAGAGATGGAGAAATATATCCAGCCTGGGTCTGAGTCTCAGCAGTGAGTCACTTGGGTCAGGCATTAATCCAGACCCTTCTCATCTAGATGAGAAAATGAGTGGCAGGTGAGGCTCCCCCAGAGAACCAGCACCCCACGTGCAGGAGGGGCAGGCCCAGGCCCCCGGCTTCAGGCAGGTCAGCCAGCTCCTGGCTCCTGCATGACACATCCACATTGGTCTGGGCACTTCCCCACCTTGTCTTCATGCATGAGTGGGGTCAGGAGGGAGCTCTGCCTTTCAGCCTAGACACAGAGAAGCCCCCGGTGGGTCTCACGTGGTGGTCCTATGGAGCTGCCCTTGTCCTGAAGCACAAGGCAGGCTGGAGGCCTGCTAACCTGTCCTGGTTTTCTCCTCTGTTAATCTGAAATGCTAATGCCCTTTTCACAGAGTGGTGGGGCAGATATGGAGGTATGCTATATGCATTACAGAGCTGCAGACTCATGAACTGTTGCTATGATGAGAAGCCGAGGAAGAAAATGGTACCGGAATTCAAGTGTTGAAAGAAAGGGTTAGTCTGTGGGGCAGGGATTTCTAAATTTCTGGTCAGGAGTCTCTGGGTGAGGCCCAGGGCTAGATGAGGCCCTCTGCCCTCGTCTGTCCCTGCCTGTGGCCAATGTCAGAACAATTTTCTGAGGGTCCTGAGGCGTGGTCCTCCTTCAGGTGCCACACTGGTGAGACGCCGTCTGGGTTTTTAGTGAGCCTGATCAAAAGCCATAAACCAGCCACGAAGCAGATGCTGGGCCTTGTCCCAGAAGTGTCCACTACCTACGAGAGCCTCCTGAGTGGCCGGGCAGAGCCCTGTCTGGAGTTCATTGGGGTTTGGCCGGCTAAGGGCAGTAGGCTCCCTGGCTCTCTGGAGGCCCTAGGGAGTAGGATGGCTGTGCTAGGAAGAGGGCCGCTTGGTCACTTTGCTTCATCACCAGTGATGAGAAGTTGCAACAGACTTGCACAAGATGGAGCAATCCACTCCCAGGGGGCTGTAAGTCAGCACAGGGCTGAGTGTCTTGCCTGCCCTTGGCTGTGGCTTTCCTGGAGACAGAAGGCTGGCTCTGACATGCTAGGAGTCCCCTCCTGGTTTTACATTTCTTCTCTGGGGCCCAGTAGGGCCTCTTTGCTCAGAGCTGCTGGAGCAGAGTGGCTGGGAAACCCACGTGTTCAACGCCCGCACAGAGCCCCTGGCTTATGCTGAGCTAAGTTTGCCACTCTGTATATTCCCTTCCACTTTTTGGCTATTCGTGAGGGCCCACAGGGGGCTTGCCCTGGTCAGAGAATCAACCCAGCCTGCCACCCTGTTGGGATCTCTGGGACTGAAGGGGGAAAGGCTGGCGGGCCCCACTGGCTTGCTGTGGAACTAGAAACCCAGGCCACCCTCAGGCCGGAGAGCAGCACAGGCCTAACAGAACATGGCCCATGGGGAGAAGCAGGACTCAGCAATCCAGAGTATGCGCTTGAAGGGAGGCAAGGCCTGGGTTCAAATTCAGACACAGACTTCCCAGCTGCACTACTGACCCCCTGCGTCTCCCAGGGCTGTGTATGAGCACCCTGTATAGCAATTAGAGGTAAGCCCTTTAGTGCAACATTTGAGCCCCATATGCAAAGGGCTGGGGAGGTCATGGGAGTTGTTACCGGTGCCACGTCAGACAGCATATGTGGCTCATCTCAGCCGCTGTGATGGTACAGGAGGTAATATTATACCCATTTTACAGGTTGGGAAAGCTAAGGTAGAGAAGACAATAGACCATTTTGATTTCCCCCAAATCTCACTGAAATCCTGATGTTTTTAGCCCCGAAGGCTGGACTGCTATCTACTAACCTTCGCATTATCTCCTGGGGTTGAAGTTTGATGCTTCCAGTACTCTGGATGCTGGTAGAACTGGGTTTCTCTAGTGCAGGACTTAGAGCAACAAGCTTGTTTTGGCACAAGCAAGACCCATCGCAATTGGGCATTTCAGAGATGAGAAAGTACTGCTTTCTTCTGCTCGCAACCATCCTGTAACAGACACGTCTATCATGACGCCATGAAGATAACAAACCAGGCCCAGGAAAGCAGTAAGTAAAATGGGGAAGCAAGGCTAGGTAAATAAGACTCGTATCTGTCCACTGCAAAGACCAACACAGATGCTGTAATTGAGCTCTAGAGTTCACCCTGAACTTCTGGCAGCAAAAGAGAGCCTCAATAGGTGATAACATTCTCACAGCCACAGAGAAGCCCCACTGGCTGTGGTTGTTCAGGGACACTCAAGATTTCCATGACAGGCGAGGCTTCCAGACCCTCCCAGCTGCAAACGGTAATGGTCCTCCCTCGGCTGCCCTTGAGGAATCTCCTCCTTGGAAGCCGAGATCACAACTTCCGAGGTTTCTGCATTGCTGGGGAGGGTCAGGCCTTCTCTCCTTTCATGAAACACAGGTGGTTAACTCCACCAAAATCAGTCACTCAGTGGGGGAATGAATCTAATGGGGAGGTGCCTGTCAGAACAGGCATTTGACTTCTAGACAATGACTAAGTACTTCCCAAAGGTTCCCATTGTCCAGAGACATTCTGGCTTCATGGACACCTGTGGCTGTGGTCACACAGAGGGTGGGTGTGGATTCTGGTGCTGCGCTTGGCTGCAAGTGGCAGAGGGGTGGGCTGGGCTTGGGGCAT
Source organism: Cacajao melanocephalus (assembly GCA_963573385.1). NCBI lineage: Eukaryota > Metazoa > Chordata > Mammalia > Primates > Pitheciidae > Cacajao > Cacajao melanocephalus. The sequence goes on along the minus strand of CAUYLG010017913.1, from coordinate 35,151 downwards.
GTGGGGTCAGCGGCTGGGATGGTGATGCGGTTAATCAGAGTCCCATGCCCATGCTCCCCTTCTGCTCCCTGGCACCCAGACATTGTCTGAGTGACACATGGTTAGCTGTGTGCCAGAGGCTGATTCCTTTTAACTGGTCCTGGACTGATGCCATGGGAAGATTGCTCTGAAATGAAAGTCTGTCTATTCCAGGCTCCAGAGGGGCCTCTAAGTCCAAACAGCCCACTCTCTTCCCCTCCCCAGGGAAAGTGAAGGACGGTCCCAGCTTCTTGCTTGAAGAATACTACAACTTTCACTCTCAGAAGAGAAGTGTGAGCTAAGAAGGAGGGAAATCATTCCTCAGCATCTCGTACCTGATGCCTCCAGTGGAAGAGTCAGCTTCTCAGTTTGCCCACAATGGAGGACTTTTCTGGGACACTCAAAGTGGAACAGCTGGTCACCCACGGCATTCTCGTAAGGTGGGGCCTGTCACTGCTCATTACAGATGCAAAAGCTGGGGCTCCAGGAGGCCATTTGCCCCATCCGGGGTCTCCAAGGTCATGGTCCTTCCACTCCTGCATCTTGTTACTCCAGAGGATGTGAGAAGACATTCAAAACCTAGCAAGCTGAGTTCCCCGAAACCTCTAGCTTTCCTGGGCTTGTTCTTTGCTTGCTAGTGAGGAGGCCCTCCTTCCCCAAACTCCATTCTCTATGGAGAAGGAATACCTCCAGTAACCTCTGAGGCCTCTGTGCGCCCCAGATCTCACTGAAGTCCAGTGACTGAGCTTCATGTGGCTCAGAGCCAAATTACCAGGCTGTGCTCAGACTTCTGTCCCATGTCGGGGATTGCCTGCCCCGCAGAGAACACTCTTGGCCATGTGGGGTTGGAGAAGGAGCTACGTCTACCTGGCAGGTCTGTATAGCTGCCATCTAAGGCCACATTCTCCAATCAGCTTTGCCAGAATAAAGGTGACATCTTGCTCCTGCTTGTACTTCCCAGTGGATGCCTAAGAGGAATGTTATATTTTGAACCCCCTAAAGCCCCATTGTGTAAGTTTTTCTATTTGTCAGAGACTTCTAGCAAGACCTTTTATCCCAGGAAAAGCCGCAAAGTGCTTTGCTAGAAGTAAAGCACTTTGCGGCTTTTCCTGGGGGACCCATGGGTGACCGCAATTTTGTTTCTCAGAAGAAAGGAACCCTGTGTGAAGAGGCTAGTTAGAGTCTTGTGGGAAGTCGAGGAAAACAGGCCCTGAGCTTTCCCAGCTGAGGGTCCAGCATTAATGCCAAACCTTTCTGTGGCTCCCAGAAATGGGAGACTTGAGGGCTTATGGGACAATGCAGGGGCTTCCAAAACATCCTCCCGAGAAAAGGCATGCAAGGGCTGCAGGAGACCTCTGTTTCTTTCCTGCCCCAAGAAATCCTGCCTCTCTGGTCTCTGGCTGGAGCCAGAAAGAATTCTACCCTCCTTCCCCTTCCCTCCTCCTCATCCTAGAGGATCTTGAATCAAAGGGGACCTCACACTTGGCTTGTTCTTATCTTGATTGATGCCCTAAGCTTCCCTACTTGGTATTTTCAGAGAAAGGGCTTAGGCTAATCTGAAAGTCCTGCTGGAGACCACCCACCTCCCTTGAACAAGCAGCTCACCTTTCAAGCCTGCCTGCGCCGCCTGTGCCTGGGAGGTTTTACAGGCATACTCACACTGAACTTGGCTGGTCAGCCTTGAGAGCTGTGGCTTTCACAGATGTCGGAGCCAGAAAGCTCACTGGCAGAGTCCTTCCTCTGAGTGATATCACTTTGTCCATTGGCCTGGGACAGGGCAGTGAAGGTCAGAGCTGAGAAGCTGTGGCAAAGGGGACAAGCACTATGGTCCCCTGGCAGGAGGATGGACGTGGGAGGCTAGAAAGCTCCCGGCCTCTCAACAGAGCTTCATAGAGGTCTTACCCACACTACCCAAATATGCCTCTGGGGCAAGGATTTGGGGGTGAAGATCAGATAGAGCTCAGAGTTTGGTTTGCAAATCTTCAGGCACTTCTCCTGGTGTCCCCTGAAGAGGAAGTCACCACCTCAGAATGTTACATGCAGGACCCCATCTGGAGGCACTTTCCTGTGTTTGTCACTCTGTTGTCTCATCTTTGTCCCTGCAGGCAACCTGTAGGAAGAGCCTTAAATTGAGAGTGACCCTGGGCTTATTTGTGCGAACAGCAGAAAGCAGGGAATGATGATACCAAGGGACAGGATGAGAGAAGTCCACATTAGGAAGATGAAGCTGTTCAGAGTGTAGGGTCTCAGGTAGGAGAACCAGGGGGTTCAGGTGCCTGTAGGTCTATGAAGAGCTGTTTCAGTTAAACATTCCACCCCAAAACCTAGTGACGTAAAGAGACAACTTATGATTATTTCTCCTGGTTCTGTTTTGAGTTGACTGGGCTCAGCTGGGTGGTTCGTGTTGAGGGTCCTCATGCAGTTGCAGTCATAAGGTGCTTGGGCTAGAGTATGTGAGGGCTCTGCTAGGCAGGACACAGCTGGCTCCTGATGCTGGCCTTTGGCTGGACACTCAGTTGGCATGTCAACACCTATCTGTGGTCTCTCGATGTGGCTTGGACTTCCCACAGCATGGAAGCAAGAGGCCCAGAGAATATCCCAAGGGTGAGTGGGCAAGAGGCCCAGGTAGAAGCTACAAGGCTTCTTTCAACCCAGCCTCAGATGTCTTAAAACATTACTTTCATCACACTGTATTAGCCAGGAAGTTAATAAGGTCAGCCCATTTTTGAGGGGATGAGGATTAGATGCCACCTCCTGACATGAGGAGTTGTTCGTGCACGTACATGGAGACAAGGACAAGAGGGCAGTGCCTGGCATCTGTCTCTTGCTGGAATTCCCAGGTAGAGTATGGGAGGCAGGGATGATGGTTTTCTTTAGGCCACTTTTTTTTTTCCTCTTTAGGCCACTGGTCCACGGGGAGCACCAGGTTAAGGGTGAGCTGCCAGTCAGAGTCCTAACCCAGGGCAAGCCCAGAGGCTGCAGTTATGTATAGAACTGCAACACCTATCTGGTGTTGCTGTTGGCAGTGATGATAATTGTGAGGCTATTTCACAAATGCGCTTCACAAAACACTTTCACATCTACATAATTTGCCAGTGAGTAAGCAAGAGGTTAGTGAGAAGCAGAATATTCTTTACCTGCCTGTGTTAAAGGTGAAGAGACTGGCTTGAAGCAGTCAAGTGACTTTGCTCACATGACGTGAGTCTTCTGCCATGTGCCCCAGCTCAAGCCCACCCATCCTCACAGGAGACACCCTCCATGTATTAATGTGCTCCTGTCCCAGGCTTTGCCAGCATCCCCGAGCCCTCTTCATGCCCCTGGGCAATGGATCTCCTGGGCTCTGACCTGGCTCTCTTGCTGTCTGCTGAATGCCCAGCTAAATGGCTTCACTTCCATGTGACTCCGTTTTTCCGTCCTTAGTGTGGAATTGGAGCCAGGACTGGGGAGCAAGGAAAGGAGCTGGAGAAAGCAAAACCTTGCTGGGTGGTTCAGAGTGGGCTCTGGAAATGGCCTGGGGGGCAGACAAGGAGGCCAATTCCAGCTGGCCCCATGGCCCCCCTGCTGGCTGTCACTGGGTGGCTTCTTTTTAGGCCACTGGCCCAAGGGGAGCATAGGTCAAGGGTGAGCTGCCGGTCAGATCCCTAACCTAGGGCAAGCCCAGAGGCTGCAGTTATGTGTGGAACTGCAACTGCCCCAATCTTCAGCTGTTGAAACATGAAAAGTAATCCTGTTTTGCCTAATGTACTCAAATCATTCAGAAGTGTGTGTGTGTGGTGGTGGGGGGGTAATCTAATGAGTAGATATTTTAAAACAGGTTTCATTAATTGACTGTACTTACCATTCCCCGCCCAAGTCCCTACCCTACCTCTGCCAACTCTGAGCCATTTGGGGGTGGTCCTTGCTAGTATTATACTCAACACAGGTGAGGACCATCAGTAACACTGGCTGGAGTTCCCCAGCCTGGAAACTGTGGGCCCTAACACCAGCAATGCCAGTGGCTGACCCCTGTCTCCCTGTCACATCCTGGTACTGTTATGGGGCCCTGGCCCTCAAACTCAGGGAGCACATTGGTCACATCTGTGAGAAAACACACAGTGCCCGTGATGGAGTAAAAGCATTTCATCTATGGAGTGAGTTTATGTATCTTACAAAAGGGCTCGGCATGGGGATAAGAGTGGAATTTCACCCCAAGGATCAAGCCCTGTTTGACCCTGGTATAGGAGGAGAAGGAGGGGGAGGAGGGGGAGAAGAAGAGGAGAAAACTAACACCATACAGAAGAATTAAACCCCTGACACATAATTTTCCTCCCCTGGGTGGCAGCCCAAAAAATGCTGCCCCCTGTTGCCAGCATAAACACTATTTGCAGCTTCTGCCTTGGGCTACCAGTCATAAAATATAAAATACACAGAGCCCTAAATCAACAGCAGGGAGAGCCAGCACATGCGGTGGGTTCCAGTATGGCCTGGGAGTCTGCTGGCATGGATTCCTTGAGACCCTGCCCTTTCTAGATCTTTCCCAAGTTCCATCGGGGAAGCCTCACCATGCCTGGGATGGGGAGCAGCAGAACATTTCAGAGCTCTGGGGTGGAGAAAGGGAGATTCAACCAGGAGAAAAATGATGGGGCCCTAAGCATTGCCCATATCACTGGGTGCTGCCAGTGAAACTAGCAGTCAGCAGCAGGAAACCCCAGGAGGCTCTAGGGCTCCATGCTCAGAAGAGCTGTTTGGAACCTCTCTGACTCCCACAGGCAAGAGTGAAGTGGGGAGAGGCTGGTATCCTTGGTATCCACATCTGGCAGAACTACTAAAGCCAGTGGGGGCTGGGGGCAGGGGTGACACTCCCCTCTTACTCCAATCCAGGAAAGTGGTCCCGGTGTCTGCAGAGAGGGTGGCCTCATGTGGCTTCTTGAATTAATATTTCAGTTAATTATTTCTGTGTGATAGACTACCCCCAAACTTAGACACTTAAAATAATTTACCATGCTCTTTCACAGTTCTGAGGGTTTACAGGGCTCAGGAGCGTGATGCTCTTTCATGTGTATGCAGTCAGGTGCCACCTAGGACTAGAGTCATCTGAAATCTCCCCTAGGCTGGACACTCAAGACAGCATTTTCTCTCTCATGCCCAGTGCCCAGACTGAGACGGCTGGCTGAGAGTTTCTCTCTACAGATGACCTCTTTGTGTGGGTAGCTTGGGCTTCCTCACATCATGGTGGCTTCAGAAGAGTTGTACTTCTTACCTGATATCACACTTATGGATTAAATGAGGATGTGAATATTGGGAAACATGGTTCATTAGGGAGTCATATTTAGAGACCAGCTTCCACAGGTAGAAAGAGGGGGGATAATATTGGGATGATTTGAAAATCTTTATTTCTCCTTGTTAAACTCACTGTGGAGCCAAAATGGCCAACGGGGATCATCTGGTGCACTACTTCAGACTGTCAAGCAGGGCCTCCTAGTGCCCTGAGGGTTCTGAGGTCATGTCCAGGCAGATTCCGTGGTCCCTGCAGCAGTCTGCCTGCCATAACTATATCCTGAAATGCTCTTCAGAAAACTTGGTTCTTTGTTTCCATGTGTCCTGCTATCCTGTTTTCAAAGCAACCACCCAATCCTGGAAAGTCTTATTATTGTCTTTGTTTATTATAGCCATCTGAGTTCTTGATTCTTTATTTCCTATAGCCATTTCTTTTCTATTGCTTTCACTGTCTCTAGCGTCTCTTTGCTCCAACCCATGGAGCACATGGTTGCCCAGGTAATTATCATCAGATGTTGCTCTTAGCCTAATAGTCTCCTATAGAGGAAGTAGGAGTAGATATAAAAATTCCCAAATGAGAAGTTCAGGGAAAAGAAAACACATCAGGTCCATATGAAGTCAAAGTCATTTCTCTTTGTTTGATCCTTAAGTGCACAGATTGCTTCTTTGAGTCTTTTGGTGTCATACATATACAATTCCAATATTCATGAAATGCATTCTTTTAGTGTGCAAGTCAGTGGTCCTTAGTATGTTTCCAATGTTCTACAATTATCATTCCTATATAATTCCAGAATATTTTTAGCACCCCAGAAGGAAATCCCATACCCATTAGCATTCACTCTCCATTGCCCCCTCCCCACTCCCTGACAATTTAATCTATTTTTGTCTCCATGGAATTGCTTATTCTGGATATTTTCTATAAGTGGAATTATACAATATGAAGCCTTTTGTGCCTGGATGCCTTCACTTGTATTATTGTCAAGGTTCATCCATATTGTAATATGTATCAGTACTTCATTCTTTTTTATAGCTGAATAATATTTCATTGCATAAATATACCATATTTTGTTTTCAATTCATCTATTGATGCACACTTGATTTGTTTCCACTTTTTGGCTATTCTGAATAATACTGTTAGGTCTATCCATATTCAAACTTTTGTATGCACATATGTTTTCATTTCTCTTAACTATATACCTAGAAACACCATTGCTGAGTCACAGGGTAACTCTATGTTAACATTTTGAGGGACTGCTGGACTGTTTTCCAAAAAGCCTGAAGCATTTCATATTCCCACAGCAGTGTATGAGGGCTCCATTTTCTCATGTGCTCACCAACACTTTCTATTATCTTTGTTTTTAATTATAGCCTCCTTGGTGGATATGAGCAGTATCATATTGTGGGCTTTATTGCATTAAAAAAAAAAGGGCTAATGAAAAGATACAAGTATCAGTTGGTCCAAGTGTAAACAACCCTGAGATAATGAAGGCAGAGTTGCAATCCTAATGCTAATGGGGAGAGTTCCCTGCCCTTCTGCATCATAAAGTCCAAAGAGTCCTTGATGGCACAGAGCCCTCTGTAAGGGTGCAGAATCAGGGCTGGCAGACTACTTTCTAATTCTTATAACACGGGCTTCCTTCAAGAAAGCTGGATCCCATCCCTGTTGGTAGAGCTGACTGACTGCTTCTACCACCAACATGAACAGGACCTGGTCCACCAAGAACTTAACCTGATGTAGAGGTGGGGCCTCAGTCACACGCATGAACCCAGCAGGCCAAGGCAGGACACTGTGTGAAAGGACCAGCACCATGAGAGCACTGACCTTGAGGAAAGTTCTCAGGCCTCTCTCAGGCTCAGCTAACCCATTTCAAAGGTGAGCAGGCGGGATTGCTGCTCTACTCTACTGCTTTTGAAAGAATAACATCAACAGCCCCTGCCTGTATTGGTTTCCTAGGGCAAACATAACAAAGTACCACAGATCGATGGCTAAGTGACAGAAACTGATGCTCTCATAGTTCGGGAGGCCAGAAGTCCAAAATCAAGGCAGCAGCAGGGCCACGCTTTCTCTCCTCATTTCTTTTGGTTTCCAGCGATCCTAGGCCTTCTTTGGTGTGCAGCTGCATAACTCCCGTCTCTGTCTCTGTCACCACAAAGCTGTCTTCCTTCTGTGTGTCTGTGTCTTCACATGGCTTTCTCCTCTGTGAGTGTGTCTGTGTGTGCGTCTCCTCTTCTTATAAGAATATTCAACATATTGGATTAAGGGCCCACTTCACTTCAGTATGACCTCATTTTAATTTATAACTTAACTATATATGCAAAGGCCTTATTTCCAAAAAAGGTCACATTCACAGGTACCAGGGGTCAGGACCTCAACATATCTTTCAGGGAAACACAATTAAATCCACAGAACTGCCCGTGGCTCAATCTCACCCTCAATTTCTCTTGCCATATTCTCTACACTGCGTCTCGATCCATCATGAATGTCTCTCTTCTTTTCTATTCCCCCACCCTCCACCACACTTCCCTGCAGCCCTCTATAGCTCCTTCCAGCTTCTACCATTCGAGTGCCTCTCTCTCTATGCCCTGACGGCAAAAGTGGTAGACTTAGCCACTGCATCGTACCCGGCACTAAGTAGCACCTTTCTCCATCTGAAGTTAAGCAATGTGGACATACTAACTTCAGCTTCAGAAAGCATAGAGTCCTTCTCTGTGCTTGCCCTGGCTTCTTCCACAGATGGAGGGATGCAGAGTTGCCTACAAAAAGATGTGTGCCTGGTTCTGTGGTTTGCCTAGAGCAGTGTGCTCTGCAAATCAGCAGCATCTAGAAAGCTCTCCGCATCTCCTGAGAATGCGTCAATAACAGAGATTTTCAGTCCCTAGCTCAGACCAACTGAATCAGAAACTCTAGGTGGATCCTGACATTCTATATTCTGACAAATCCTCCAAGTGATTCTGATGCGTGCTGAAGACTGAGAGCCACTGGCATAGACAAGGGCTTTAGGTCTCTTGGAGGGGCTAATAAGTTAGAAGACAATAATAAAATGCCAGACATATAGCCTGCAAGTGGTAAAGTGAAACCAAAATGTATGTCTGGCTGACCTGACAAGAGCTGTCCATGGGGCTGCTAGCTCCTGGGCAAGGGACAAAGCCAGTCTTTAACAACTGGAGAGAATTGGTGGCCTGGTTCCATCACGCTGCCCCAGTGAAACTCTGCAGAGTGAAAAGATAAAAGAAAAGGAGTAGAAAAGTAAAAAGTAAAAATCACATGTGAGGAAACTAGAAAACTGGTACAGTAGAGCCACAATTGGTGAGGAAGCGTGCATGACTTTCCAAAGGCAAGTTGTACAGCCTGACGGGTCTAAGGCCCGACTCCTCCGTTAGAATGACACTGGCTGGGGACATGGGAGGGTTTTTCATGCAGCACAGCATATGGAGGGTAGGAAGGGAGGGCAAAGTGATAGCACGTGGGGAAGCATGTGGACATGCATCTTTGCAAAAATGTAGATACCAGCATGAGGGCCAAAACAGGGAAGGCAGACCAGCAGACTTACCGTACTGATCTTGATCATCAGAAGGAAAGGAAACATGAACTCCTAAAGATATGCATAGAGAAATAGAAATAAATCAATTTCCTGCATACAACCATAATATTAGGGGCTTCACTGTAAGCTTGGGAGACCTTGTGACTTGGCAACATCAGATTTTCAGGGAAGAATGTAGATGGAAATATTTTCATAAACAGCAGGCCCGTAAACTTATCTGCTATTCTTTAACACTTAGCAAGAATTAAAGACTCCCTTTCAAGATAAGTAATGGTCAAAAAGAAGCCAGGAGGATATCTATGCAAAGTATTGACAGAAACATGAAAAGGAAAAGAGTAAAGACAAATGGCAGATGAGAAACACATACCTGGAGCAGGTTGCCATCCCACACATGAAATTAGACCCCAAAGCCATGGAATCAATAATTAGAGGAAATGTCATCCCTCTAAAATGATTGCTCAAAGAAGAGGTATGAGGACTTGAAGAAGAGATGATAAGACAGCTAAGAAGATTTTAGAAATGAATCTGTAGCAATAACACTGAAAACTGTATGGAAAGAAAAGTTACACGAGTCATCAAAAAAGAGACCAGATACTGTTGAGTAAATAGGCAGTGACAAGAAGGACAGAATTGAGAAAATGAAGCAAAATGAAGTGGAAAAAAGTAAAGCGCTAATATAGATGAGAAGACAGTGAGATTTGAAAGAAAGAAAAATACTGTCTCATATACAAATAATTTATTTTTCTGAAGACGATAGCAGAAAAAATAGAACTGAAAAATATAGTAGGAGAAACCGTATCTTTATTTTTCAGTATAAAAGAAGAGCTCAGATAAAGGAAGAGCTAAATTTACCCGAAATTTCATGACCCAGAAAAATGGTCATAGCACAACAAAATATGAGAGATATTCTGATGGAGATACTTTAATTAAAATGTAAAAAAAAAAAAAAGCACAAAAAACTCATTGTCTGTCTAGGTTTAAAAACAATCAACTCAATTGCAAGAGGAGAAAGTTTCTGAAAGTGGCCTGCAGTTTTCACAACAGAATCATTCAAAGTCAAAGACAATATGGTAATCTTAATCTTCAGAGAAGTAAACATTGTTTAAGTTTGAACAAGTAAAGCTGTCATTTAAGAGTAAATGGTAGGCTGGGTATGGTGGCTCATGCCTATAATCCTCACACTTTTGGAGGCCAAGGCAGGTGGATCCCTTGAGCTCAGGAGTTCAAGACGAGCCTGGGCAATGTGGTGAAACCCTGTCTCTACCAAACATACTAAAACTTAGCTAGGAGTGGTGTCATGTGTCTGTGGTCCCAGCTACTTGGAAGGCTGAGGAGGGAGAATTACCTGAGCCCAGGGGCAAAGGTAGCAGTAAGCTGAGATCTCGCTACTGCACTCCAGCCTGGGCAAGAGTGAGACTCCATTCCAGAAGAAAAAAAAAGAATTAAATAATAATAATGGTAATAATCAATTTTACTAAAAGCCAGACCCTTTTTAAGTGCCTGGGATGTGCAAGTGTGTGCCAGAGAGAAAGGGGATGAAATACTGTTTACTGCTGTCATCCTACCACCTCAGTCAGAGCGACTCTACAGCATTCCACGTGCACGTCCTCCTGATGGGAGGCATGCATGTTTGTGTGTGTAGGGGTTATGGTTGGGGCTGGTTGTTAAAATCACTTGAGTAGCTGTGATAAAAATAGGGACCACAATAATTGGGTCATGGCTTCCATTTAGCAACTGAAACAGAATTAACCTTTTCTTTAAATAAAACAAACTTTTTTAAATTATAAAATAATACTCATAGACAATTTAGAAAACACAGAAAAGAGGAAAATAATGGTTGCTAGTAGTACAACTTTAACAAAGAACAATTTCTTTCCATTTTTTTCAATGCAGCCTCTTTTATTTTTACATTGCTGTTTCCAAATGAACATAGTTTTTATTTTGCATGTCACATTTAACGTTTTGATATCATTGGCATTTTTTATGTCTTCATACATTTTATTTTCATGGCCTAATAATATCTCTTATGTAGAATACATGTATACCTAGCTCGAGGCGTAAAGGTTATTTCTATGTGCTGGCCAGAAAAGGGTTTGGCTTCTGCTGACAATGCTTATAAATAGCAGTCCAGGGCATAAAGCCTTTGGAAGGTGGATTGCTTCTTGGAATAAATTCTCATGAGTGAAAATAATGAGTTGCAAGATACATCTGGGCCTGACACAGAATGCCAAATTGTTTTTTGGAAGGGCCATGATGGTTCACACTTTCACCCACAGGGCAGGGAGAACCATTTCATTACAGCCTACTCATCCCTTGAGTGTTCTTCCAGAGGAGAAAAATGACTCTGCAAGAGGCTTTCAATTTTTTGTTTCACTGATTGCTAGTCAGGCTCAACCTTCACTGCGTGTTCTGCAACTGAGTAAATTATCTGTTCCTACAGAAGAGACCTGTGCATCCACTGCCCAGCCCCCAGCCCTGTTTTACTTCTGCCCAGTCTTCAGCTCTCCAGCTGGATGTCACTCACCCCAGCCCCAGTGGGGGCCAATGTCCTGAGCACACCCACCTCCACCCAGCTAGGAGACTCCTGTGTTGAGATCTGTCCTCCACTAAAGCACGACCTCCAGAGAGCAGGGAGACATGCAGGGCAGACACATCATCTGTGCTGAGTGCTGAACCAATCTGTGTCTTCCTCCCAGTGCCATCTGATGGGATTGCCTTTGAATTGTTATTTCCATTTTGGAGCCTTGACTTAGAACTGGCTGCTGCCAGCTATAAAAGTTATCCCCAAAGTCTTCAATTTCTTAACAAAGTCAGTCTTTCTGGGCCTCAGGAATCTCAAATCCCTTCTGAAGAGCCTCCCAGCACAGGGCTGCTAAGAGTTAATTAATCCACTTGGGAAGCTAGTCTGCCCTGGCAGGGTTCAGTCAATGGAGACGATCACATTTATCAGTTAGTTAAAGGCTTCATTTAGCCCCTGCCCTGAGGCGTGCACAGAGACGTTTTCTTGGGCAAACTTAATTATTGCATCAGAAAAAAAAACATGTTCTCATGTTAGTTTTGGGGAGAGAGCAAGCGCCAGCAAGGCTTCCTGTAATTTTCATTACCAGTAATGACATTTTCCACAATCCTGAATTCATTGGGTTATTTTAATTTTTTTTAATATTCCTTGTCTAAATTGTGTAGGAATCTATCAAGGGCAGGCATGATATCAGTTTTTATAAGCTCAAGAAATTGTAGGGTATTCTGAAAATCACCTAATCCATGCCTCCATCTTCAGACAGCAGAACCATAGCTAAGTCCTCTGATGGCTAAAAACCTCCTGGATCAGTCAAGATTTCTGGAGAAATGACTTCCACTGTCTCCCTGAACAAGCTGTTCCTTCCACATTCTCCCTGAGCAAGCTGTTCTGTGGTTTGGACACTCAGAATCAGGAAGGTCTCCCCAGGTCTGATAATCGTCCTTTGCAATAGCAGTGACAGCGTAAGGCTCCCTTTTATCAGCTGCAGGGTTCTCAACCTGGGCTGCACACAGAAATCACCGGGAAAATTCGAAGGTCCTGATGCCCAGGTCACATCCAAACCAAAGAGAACCCCTGCCTCATGGAGGGAGCAGAAACCTGTGTTTTCAATGTCCCTACCCCGGGTGGGGGGATACTGATGTGGAGCCAAAGTGAAGACCCTAGCTCCGTTTCTGCTTATTTGTCAAATGAGCTCCCCAGGGCTCTCTGTCTTAGTGAGGAAGGTTGGCCAGGTCTGTTATCTTGTGTGAGAGGAGCTAAGGTGGACTCCAAGAACCTTTCCGTATGCAAATACATTCATTTTGCAAGGGCATTAAGAATCCCCAAGTTCTGCTGTCAGGCCAGCAGCTCCATTAGGACCCAGCGGCCACTCCATGTGGGTTACTCAGAAAGATGGTTTCTTATTGTCTGAGTGCCTGAGAAGGTCCTAATCCCTGCAACCTGTGAATGTGAATTTCTAGGCAAAAACAATGTATTACAGATGTGATTTGGTTAAGGAATTTGATAAGGGAGATTATCCTGGAGTATCCAGGTATGCTCTAAATGCATCACAAATGTCTTTATAAGAGAGCCAGAAGGAGATTGAAAACAGACAGAAAATAAGTGATGTGACCATGTAGATGGAGAGTGGAGTGATATGGCCACAAGCCAAGGAATGCTGGCAGCCACCAGAAGCTCAGCCAGGCAAGGACCAGAGTCTCCCCTTGAGACCCCAGAAGGAGTATTCACCAGCTTGCTACTGGTAGAGGGTCTTGACTGCAAGTTGTCCAGGTTCTTGATGTTTTGAATAATGAATTGACCAAAACACATGATAAAGCAAGGAAAGACGGAAGCAACAAAAGTAGAAATTATTGAAAATGAAAGTACACTCCACAGGGTGGGAGGGGGCCAGAGCAGTGGCTCAAGGGCCCCAGTTACGGTATCTTCTGGGGTCCAAATACCCCCTAGAGGTTTCCCATTGGCCACCTGGTATTCACCCCATGTAAATGAAGTGGTGGCCAACAATCAGTCTAATTGGTTTCGGAAAGCAACCAGAGGCTGAAGTGAAGTTACAAAGTTACACTCTATGCAAACATCTGATTGGCTACTGCAACCAATCAGAGGTACTTTCAATTTCTGTCTGCCTCAAATAATGACCGCTTTGATTATTGCTTTCCAATCTCTCTTCCTTTCATTTCTTTTTTCTTCTTATTGCACTGGCTAAGCCCTTTCATGCATTACTGAGTTGAAAAAAATAAAAGTAGGCAATCTTGCTATTTTTCTGATATTAAAGGGAATGCCTTAAACACCTTTACGTGTGATTTGCCGCAGGCTTTGTTAGGTGTTCTTATTAAGTCATGAGTGGGTGTTGAATTTTATCAAACAGATCTTTGCTTCTATAAACCTGAGCATGGACTTTCTGCCTTCAGTCTGTTGATATGACATGTTACATTAATTGATTTTCAAAATTAAACATCCCACTGACATTCTGGTGGCCTCCTGACCGTGCTGTCTTGTATGGCTCTTCTGGCATCTACCGTTTTTTTTTCTGTTCCCATGGGGGTCTCTTTGGAAGACAGTGACCCTGCTCACCCTGAACGAGACGTTACGTTGTTCCTGACTCCAACAGTGCACTTGCAATCGGGCTTATGTTGATGGACAGGGCTGCGTTTCTTCCATCACGCTGCCTCCCTCGGCTGCCCTATCTTGGGACATTTGACGGCAAGCCTCTCGGGGGTCCTTCAAATCATCTTTCTGACAGTGCACCCCATTGCCTGTGGCCTTGGGACCTCTCTCTTCATCATTCTCCTGTATCTCTGATTCTCTAGGACCTCAGTCCTGGGGGCCAGGACCTCCCTGGCTGAGGAGCACACCCTCCCCTCCGCTCCCCTTCTTGCTGGGCTATGAGACTGACCAGAATGTCTAATGGGAGCCCCCATTTCTGTGCCTCTTATTGCTCCATTTGGTCTTTAAGAGAGCACCCCTCAAAACCCAGAACACCCAATGGCAGCTGCCCTCAGGTCTCCATGTCACATATGAGAAGTGTGCAGACCCTGCAGACCGCCTGGCCCCAGAGTGATGCTTAAGAAATGTGTGTTGCTTCTAGCTCATTTGTACAGCTGAGCCCAGGTCTAATGATGCCCTCCCTGGCCAGGCCATGGCTAAGAGGTGGGAAGAGGGGCTTCATGGGTTCGCCTGTGTCCCCTGCAGCTCCCCTTACTGCAGCCTCGAGCTTACTGGGACCCCCACTACTGACTAAACACACATGTCGGATCCTCCCATTAAAAGCAATGAGAATTTAATCCTTCAGAGTTCAGCTCAAATATCCTTTTCTCAGAAGCCTCCCTAACCTCCCAGACTAGGTCACTGGGTCAGTCAGAGTCCCTGCAAGAAACAGATGGTATATTTAAATTGGGTAATTTGATCAGAGTTCAATGAAGGGACTGTCTACAAAGTGTGACTGGTTAAGGGAAGCCTCTGGGGCGGGGGGGGTAGTCCTCTAAGCCAGTGGAGTTACCTTATAGTGGGGAACTCTACCTCCCTGGGCTGATGGGATAGGGGTAGGACTGATTCTCAGAACCTATGTGCAGCCTGAAGGTTGGGCAGGAACAGGGCCTGCTGCAAAGAATGCAGAGGGCAGGGAGTCAGAAAACCAGCGCCCACGTTCCTCCCAGCTGCCTCCAGCCTCTGGTCCCCAGCTGGCCCTCCCATCAGGTGAACTCAGCTGGAAGACACGGGCCAGCCTGCAGGAAGGCTCTGTGCACTGCACGTGTGTGCGATTGCATGATTGTGTGTCTGCCCCATGAAAGCAAGAGCTCCACGAGGAAGGAAATGTGCACATCTTGCTCATAGCACAGCATCTGGCACCTTACTAGGGCTCAGTAAAAATCTGGTGCAAGGGTATCATCAATGAACCATCCTGGAAGATGTTGCTGGGGAACCCAATAGGGACTAATCACTCCTCATTCCCTTCAACGACAGTGCCTTTACTGTCTTCTCTTGTCTCTTCATGGAACTTGGGAGGTCCTAGATGAAAAGTCTGAAGGGCAACCCCTGCCTCATCTCCAACTTTATGGCTAGAGCGTGCTCACCCAAGCAACACTGCATGGCTAGGGGCCTTCAGCGTGGCTTGACATCCTCCGAACACGTGACTGCTCTCCTGCAAGGTGTGGGTGTCTCCCCTGCTCTCATGCCCCAACTTCCCCATGTGCCTTGCTATGGACTGAATATCTGTGTTCCCCCAAATCCATATGTTGAAGCCCCAAGCCCCAGGGTGATATTTTGGGGAGGCGGTGCCTTTGGAAGGTAATTAGGATTAGATGAGGCCATGAAGGTGGCACCTCCATGGTGGGATTAGTCCATAAGAGGGGATGAAGAGACCAGAGCTTTCTCTCCTGCATATGAAGATGCAGTGAGAAGTCGGCTGTCTGCAAGCCAGAAAGAGAGCCTTCACCAGGGACCAATCATGTCGGCTGACCTTGATCTCCAACAACCAACCTCCAGAACTGTGAGAAATACATGTCTGTTGTTTTAGTCCCCAGACCCTCCACCTATGGTATTTTGCTGCCACAGTGAAGACATCTCCTGCAAGCTTCTTTCAGAGTCCCCTCTTCCCCCCGACCAGCTTCCCTGTCTCTGGCCCTTGACACCACTTTTGAAGTTTTTTCCTTCCTGTCCTATATGTGGTATCCAAGGAGCAGTCAGTGTCCCTTCTGGATGGTGAAAGACCCTGAACGGTCAGGAGTGGCTCTGGCTTCCAAAAAGTGAAAGTCAGTCCTGGAGTGACAGGTGTGGGCTAGAGGGAACAGCCCCTCCATCCTCAGGACAAGTGGGGACCCTGGCATTCCAAAGCTGTCTCTTCAGATGCAGGGGAGGACAGGCTCATGTGAAGCAGCTGCTGGCTCCTTCCCTTGGTCTGCATGAGGTCTCACCCTGCTCTGGGCCTGCCTGAAACTGAGTGCAGGGGATGTGAAGGGAACAGCCTTGAGGGGTTCATTCTGGTCACCAGAGAGGCAGACAAAGACCAAACTGACAGGGTGGGAGGGGGGTGTGTAGACTGCCAGGCCTCAGGGTGGAAGGAGCCATGAGGAGGTCTGCAGCGCTGGGGACACCAGGACTCAGAGGGAACCTGACCAAGGGGAGGACTTGAGCTGAGTCGTGGGGGACCAGACCACTTTCTGCATGCAGGGAAGATGTCGGCAGAAGCCCTGAAGACATGCTGTGCCTGCTGAGAACCATCAGACACAGGATGGACCCATACAGGGCTGAATCAAGGGCATGGCGACCTTGAGGCCTCAGTTGCAGATAGGTAAGTTGCCTGCATTCTTCTGTCATCTCCGTCTCCTCTCATTTGACTAGGTGTGAGTGATAGCATCAGTGTCTCCTAACTCAAGAGATATCACCCCGGCCAACATCAAAGTCATGTAGGGAGCTCTGTGAAAAGACTCTGGTTTTGGGGCTCCTCCTCCTGAGATAAGTGTTGACTGGGCTGGGCAGATGCTGGAAGATTTGACAGTTTTTAAACCTCTTCCAGGTACTTGAGTGTGTAGCTGGAATTTAGAACCACTCATCCAAGGAACGTTTGCAGAGGCAGGCAAGCTCTTTCTCTGCATGCCCAGCCTATTAGCTGCCAAAGATGATTCCAAAGTCCATTCTTTCCACTTTAAAATACAAGATGCTGTTGGACAGATCTCATTTTATGTTTTTGAAAGCAATTTTTTTTCTTTCTTTTTTTTTTTTTTTTTTTGCAGAACTGAATGACTGTGGAGTTTGGGGAGACATAGAGGCCGAGTGCCAGCTTTTCTTCTCCCTTTGGGAACTGGTGCATCAGCTTGTGGAAGCAGGTGGCGCTTCCGTGGGGTCCTGGGGCACTGACGAGCGGGAATCAGTCAGCTGACGGTTCAGCAGGGCTCAGGGAGTGAAGTTTGACTGCACCCAGGAGAGCTGTAGAAAAAGTCACCATGAGATATTAAATGTCATCACTTTGAGATTATTCATTTTATATACAGAGAGTAATAATTTAAAAAGCCACCTGAGAGATCAACTGAAGAGGTGTGGACAGAGTTTTATGCACAGAGATACACATATTGAAAACCACCAACTTCTTCAGCAAAAAGAAAAAGCTGTTGAGCCAGATGATAGAATCCAGTGGAGAAAAATTTAGTGACAGGGAGATGGTCATATGATGTTAAGCCAAAGAAATATATTAGCCTACACATGAAGTATCATCTCAACCATGTAAAATTCAAGAATTAGGCCACAATTTTAAAGTATTTTTAAATATTGCAGTCTTTCAAATATCAGTTAATGGTATTACATATGAGTTATTATCTTCTTTCTTACTTATTGGTATTTTTAAAGATTTTCTATAATAAGAGTAAATTATTTTCATAATCAGAAAAAAATCATAACAAAAAAGTCAAGTAAGTGGCAGATGGCCAGCTGGAGAAAGGGTTTCCACATTTAGCAAATAAAATGATAGAATGTTCACTGCATTTGAATTTTGGATAAATGACAAATAAATGTTCAGTATAAGTATGTCCCAAATATTGCCTAAGATATATTTATGCTAAAAAAGTGTTTGTTACGTCTCTGAAATTCTAATTTAATCATGCATTTCTTTAATTTATCTGATAACCCTTCCTGGAGGAGATGGTGAGGACGCCCAGGCCAGGTAGGGGATGCTGAGCCATCCTCAGAGAGCCCAGGCTACCCAAAATATAGGCTTTAGCTTGGCTTCCATACGCCATGCAATGGAGGGCACCGTGTATGCAGCAGCCACGCTCTCTCCCGAGTCCTCTGATCAATTGTCTTCCTGTGTCTGGACTTAAATACAGCCACACCTATTTCATGCGAATGATAACAGTGATATTGTGTTGCATGCTAACGTCGTCAATGAGTGCCATATTACTAATCACCTTTGTGGATTTTTATCTCTGATGGGTCACCCAGCAAATGGCAGGTCTTAACTCAGCTCCTCTAAGACAGGGTCTATTCTTAGCCCCATTTTGTGGTTAAGGAAATCAATGTTCAGAGAGGTCAGAAGCTTGCTGGAGGCCACAGAGCTGCAGGGTCTGGTCTCAGAGCCCGCTGCCCTGCCCCCACTGAGCCTGGTGCAGGAAAGCCTTTCTCTGCGCTGTGCTGTCACTGTCACCTTGGAAGCAGCCCTGGGAGGTGCCTGCAGTGGGAAAGCTAAGGGCCTTCCACCCTTCCCCTCACAGCAGGATCCCATGGGTTTCTTCAGATCTTTCCCCTCCCTCTCTGCAATAAAGGTTTTTGGAATTTGCTGGGTCTGCTAGATCCTCTCACTATCTCTGGGCCTCAGGCAAGTCACCAGAGCTCCCAGTGCTTCAGTGCTCTTCTGTAATCCAGAGACATGAGCCTGGCTCTCAGTGCAAACACCCTTCCCACTGGGTTGCAGCCTTCCCAGGTGGCTTTTAAGTGGGTTACAGTGACAGTTTCTTCAAAAGCATCTCTTTCCCTGCTCTCCAGGGCTTCAACTGCTGATTAATGATTAATAATAGAACAAACAGAAAAGTGTTTATTTTATGATTGAATTTCTGGCTTCAGCTCTTATCCATCTTATATTATCTAGAAAAAAACCAAGATCGTGACTTCTGAGGAAAACCTCCACATCCATCTCATTGTACTTATTTCTTGGTGAGATCCTTAAACCGAAGTCTTGTTGCGAATACATTGTTTCTCATTTTTTCTTATTCCTTTGAGTTCCTTCAAGGCCTTCTACCAAACCAAATCCTAAAGCTTTCTTGGAAATCCAGAAAATTAAGTGAAACAAGAACACTGTAGAATATATTAAATGGTCTGGCACAAATTGATGAAAAGCTCTTTGCTTGTAAAAGAAAAAGATTCATTTCACTCAAACAAGGAAAGCTCTGTGGCGAAAGCCCACATTTTCCATTTGGCTTCAGCGCCTCCAAGTGCAGTGAGCGGTGAGTGAGCAGCTCAGCGGGCACATGCCCCTGTCCACACGGGTGGCGTGAGGAGGGAGAGTGGTCCAGCACAAGGCAGGGTCTGCTCAAGAGCGGTAAGAGATAGAGAATGTCAAGTTCACTTTCTGCACGAAGAAACAGGCACAGAGGGGTCCAGCAACTTGCCCAGAGTCTCCCAGCCAGTAAGTCGTGGGGCTGGACCTGACTCCAGACCCTGAGCTTTCCAGCACATGGCTGGAAAGCCCCTCGTGGGCCAATATCTCCAAAGTCTAAGGAAGGATCAGTCCTTCAAAGTCAGAATGTACTGCAGTTCAGAGGTTTATGAACCTGGTGTTGGCTCTGAACCATCTCCAGGGCCTGCCTTTGGACTGCCCTGGAAGCTTTCTTGGCACCTTCAGTCATCACTGGGCTAGTCCCCCTCATTCCTATCTCCCTCTGGACTGTTTCTCTTTTCCAGCTTCAGCATGAGGGAGAATGCCAAGATCATAGACCCTGGTCAACAAATAAACTTCGAAGATTTGCCCCCTTCACAGTGTGGTGACCTGGGGCAAGTTATTTGACCTCCAGGACTCAAAGTGGGTACACTAACGATCAATCCCAGGACTGTTGCAAAGATTTATGAGACACTGAAGATGTTCATTAACCTCGTTCATCCTCCAGTTCTTTGCAGGCTCAAATGTTTCAGATAAACCAGACCCTGAATGAGTAGAAGGAACATGTGAAGAAAGCCAGAGGTTCACAACATTCCTCTCTTTGCACTGGGTAATGCAGCTCTACTTGTAAAAATTATTCTCCAATAAAACTATATCTAGGATAGAATCATGTCCCAGGATATTTGGTATCTCTCTGCGGTCAATGATAGGACTAAGTTGGACATGAGAGATGCTATTCTCAGAATTAAGGGTAAGGGAATACAATGTGGTCACTGCAACCTGGTACTCAGCTACCCATTAAGAAGCTCTTTATTAAGTGAAATCATGCTGACGTTCAGGGATGGTGGTGTGGCCAGTTCAGATGACAGACACTCGAAGCTCTACGTGGAATAGCAGAGGAGCCTCAAACTGTTCCCTGACCCAGGCCAGAAGGAAATGCCCACGCCAGGCATCCTGGGCATGGCGTTCCTGCCTCTCGCCTGGCTCCCCATGCAATCTGCAGCCCTCTGCCAAGGATTGATGTCATGGTCACCTCCACTTCCAACACCCGCTCTGTGGCTGTGCCAGGAGTTGGGCATTAGCTCCCTTTCACTTATTTGTAGAGGATAAATTATGCCAGGGTCGTGTTAACCATCATTTGGAGATTATTTTTGGAGACAGAAAACTCTTTAGCAGCAAGTACTGGAGGTTATACAATGACTGTGCGAGCAAGACTCTTGGCTACTCAAAATAGACCTGCCAAGGTGAGGTCATCATCGAATGGCGCTCCGGGGACAGAGTTTACGGACTCACCTTTGGAATATTCTGTGGCGAGCGTGCCATCGCCTCAGCCAAGAGCAGGGCCTGCCTGTTCTACTGGCGGCAGGACTCGCCCTCATTTATGTTGGGATGGTGCTCGGGGTGGATTGATGGAAAGAGGTGGAGCAGGATCCAGAAACATCCACTACCTCACTCATGTTATCTCATCGCACAAGGGATCCACTGTTAGTGAGACCCAGAGCCTGGCCCTGGACATTTCACATGTCCAGTTCTTTTTTAACCCTTTGGTGCTATGTGCTGTGGATCCTGTGGCCAGTTCCCACATACGCTGGTTTTCTTCTGTCTTCATGATGAGAACTGTAGCTCCAGGTCTTTGAAGCTTGATTTTGCTTGGGGACCCACTGTACGAGAGCATCGCATCATAGAAAATGCTGTAAAGTTCCAAACATCCCCAAGGAGAGCTCCCTTTGCAAACTGCAGAATAGGACTCTACTCTTTTCAACCACTAATGAGATTTAAAATTTGAAAGGGCAGCCAGTGAATATCTAATGTTTTCGACTGAATTCACCCCATAAGAATCATATCGTATGACAGTCTTAGTCAGCTAGGGCTGCCATAACAAACTGTCACAGACTGAATTGCTGAAAACAACAAAAATTTAATTATCCCAGTTCTGGAAACTAGAAGCCGAAGATCAAGGTGCCAGTAGAGTTGGTTTTTCCCGAGGCCTCTCTCGCTGGCTTGTAGATCCCATCTTCTCACCTGTCCTCACATGGTCTTTCTTCTGTGTGTCCATGTCTGTCTCCCTGTCTCCTCTTCTTATGGACACCAGTCATGCTGATTAGCATCCACTCTAAGGACCTCATTTTAACTTCATCACCTCTTTAAAGACCCTGCCTCCAAATACAGTTCCATTCTGAGGTTCTGGGCAGCAGAGATTGCACTATGAATTTGGAGGGGGTACAGCCCAGCCCGTAACAATGTCAACACTCAGTACATGAAGATACCTAACTAAGGCTAGGCGTTGTGGCTCACGCCTGTAATCCCAGCACTTTGGGAGGCCAAGGCAGGTGGATCACCTCATCTGAGGTCAGAAGTTCAAGACCAGCCTGGCCAACAGGGTGGAACCCTTTCTTCTAAAAATACAAAAATTAGCCGGGTGTGGTGGCCCGTGCCTGTAATCCCAGCTACTTGGGAGGCTGAAGCAGAAGAATGGCTTGAACTTGGGAGGCAGAGGTTGCAGTGAGCCGAGATCATACCACTGCACTCCAGCCTGGGTGACAGAGGGAGACCCTGTCTCAATAATAATAATAACTGAGATGTGAGTTAACAGAATAAAATAGTACTTACCTGATATGGTTTGGCTGTGCTCTTCCCCCAAATCTCAACTTGAATTGTATATCCCAGAATTCCCACGTATTTTGGGAGGGACCCAGGGGGAGGTATTGAATCATGGGGCCAGGTCTTTCCCATGGTATTCCTGTGATATTAAGATCTCTCACAAGATCTGATGGGTTTATCAGGGGATTCTGCTTTTGCTTCCTCCTCATTTTTTCTTGCTATTGCTATGTAAGAAGGGCCTCTCGCGTCCTGCCATGATTCTGAGGCCTCCTCAGCCATGTAGAACTGTAAGTCCAATTGAGCCTCCTTTTCTTCCCAGTCTTGGGTATGTCTTTGTCAGCAGCATGAAAACAGACTAATACATTACCTTTACGACGTGGGAGATCATTTGATCTTTGCTATTCTATCCTATTTCTCTAAAATAACCCTCATTATGACCCACCAAAATGATTTCACAATCCACTAATGGTTACAACCACAGTTTTTCCAATTGTGATCAAGGCCAGTCCCTAAGAATATCTATTCCACTCTGATCTAAGAAGCTAAGCAAACACTCATCAGAACCAAAGACTTAATCATGGGTGAGCTGAGACCATGGATAGGCTTGAGCAGGCCTGGCCAGGGAATGGTGGTTACATCAGTGGCCCAGATCTGGGGACCAGGGATTTGAGCTTCTCCCAGAAAGAAGGATGGCCAGGCAAGGTCAGGATGGAGAGGGAGTAAGAACTGGGTCTGAGACGCAATGCCAGGAGGGCAAAACCAGGGGATCATTCAAAGAACAAGTGCAGGGCAGAGAAAAGAAGGAGCTGCCAAAAAGACCAGACTCGGGGCAGATGCAGGGACAGAGGGACGAGCTGGGGCCACATGGCTGCAAGCATCCTAAAGGTCAGAGCTCGTCCACATTGGGGACAGTGGTGGCACAGGCTCGGTGCCTGCATGTTGTAGGCTGCAGAACAAGTGTTGCCCTCTTAGGTCCACCTCATCTCGTTAGCCTTTTCCATAAAATACCGAGGAGCTCTGGCTGAATCCATGTGACAGGACATCTCACAGCTGAGGGGCCCTGACATTTTACACTTGAAAAGCTTGGGGAAGCCAAGGAGAGAAGGCTTTAGCAACTGGAAAATCACCAGAGATAGTCAAGCTGCATAGAAAGCCATTTCTAAAATCCAAAATGGTCATCCCAGCATTATGCCAATTACCTTCCTAAAACATGGGCGCCATACAATCATTCCTTTGATTGTGTGAACATGTGTTGTTTCCTGATGGAGCATACAGTTGTTTCTTTAGAACAGAGCAAACATTCTTTAACATGAAATTTAAGCTCCAAGGATTTTTTGTACGATCCTTCAACTGAAATCCTTCCAGATTCTTAATTTGTCATTTATACCCCCTCCCAGTTCCCACTGGATATGCATATTCCAACATGCTTAACATAATGGTAATAGTACCAGAGATATGGTGCTCTGCTTTTTAAAAAATAGCATTAAATAATTTCAAATAATATCATACATAAAAAGTATTTAAATTGTTTTTAATAAGAAGAATTTCAAAACAATCAAATATAGTAAGAGTACAAAAAGAGTGTATGTACAGCTAAAACAAGAAAAATCCGATAGACATTATGAATTTACCAACCAGCTTAAGAAACAGATCTTTACAAATGTACTAGAAACCCATTATGTCCCCTTCCTCAGTTATACTACACCTACTCCCTGCAAGTGACTGCCATCCTGAATAATGTCTTCATCACCTGTTGCTTTTCTGAGTCATTTTTTAACACAGTATCAAACTTTAAAAGATCATATTTTGTACATAAAAGTTGCTGATGTTCAGAAATGCAATGTGACTTTCTTGTTTTAAACTTTAAAAAATTCGACTAGTAAATTGTCTATTGGTTCTAAAAATATTATCCGTGGGTTCTTTGGGATTTTCTTTATAGAAAATGTTAACTTCTACAGATAATGACGCTCTGATTATTGCTTGCCAATCTCTCTTTTATTTCTTTTTTCTTCTTATTGCCCTGGTTAAGCACTTTAATACATTACTGAGTAGGAAAAGAAAAGCAGGCATTCTTGCCATTTTTCTGATCTTAAAGTGAATGTCTTAAACACCTTTACATGTGATTTGCATAAGTTTTGTTAGGTATTCTTTATTAAGTTAAGGAAGTTTCTCTCATTCTCGCTTTGTTACAAGTTTTGTATTGTTTTAAGTCATGAGTGGATGTTGAATTTTATTAAACAGTTCTTTTCATCTATAAACCTCAGCATGAACTTTGTGCCTTCAATCTGTTGATGTGATGCATGACATTAATTGATTTTCAAAATCAAACAACTTTATATTCCTCTGTTGTTTACAATTATATATGATGTATGATTCTTTATACATTTTCCTTTGTGTGTTCTTTATGGCAGTTTTGTTTAGATGTTTTTATTTTTATTTATAAAGAAACTTAATCTGTAGCTTTACTTTCTTGCAGTTACTTTTCTGTTCTTAGTATCAGGCCTATGATAGCCTCATAAAATGAGTTAGGATATGCTTTCACTTTTTCTATCAGTTGGAAGTGCATGTGCAAGAAAAAACTATTTGATCATTGATGTTCGATAGAAATCAACTGTAAGGCCTCTTGGGTCTGGGGTTTCCTTTGTGAAAGAATTTTAACAACTAATGAGGCCTCCTATTTCTTCTTGAAGTAATTTTAGCAAGGTTTTTTATAGATACGTATCTTTCTCATCGTTTATTGCCATGACATTGTTCATAACATCTCTTTGTTATTAGTTCGTAGCATTTCTTTTTTGTCTTCTCCTTTTGTGCCTTATTTTGGATGGAGTGCTTTAAAATCAGATTCCACCGTTATCCCTCTACTTATTTTAAAGATATAATTCTGTCTATTCTATTAAATGATTATCTTACCTATTTCAGTACACGTGTTTAAGAAAGTCTAAAGTTGATCAATATCTACAGTCATCTCAACTGATACACTTGATATACTTCATTTCTAGGTTTATGGCTTTCCAGAAGTGGATGTACTGTGAAGCTATTGAAACATGAGTTTTTCAGAATTATTCATTTACATAAGCTGTTTCTAAACCACTGAACCTAATTTTGCTTTTAAAATTTGGTACTCTTTTTGTTGACAAGAGATATGTCATACATTTACAGTCTCACAGAACCTGGATTGACCCTTGATTCTTTCAAATCATTCTGTGGATTTCTAACTTCTGTGCCAGCTCAGCATCTTATTTAAAAATATATTATTTGTGGCTGGAAGTGGTGGCTCACAACTGTAATCCCAGCACTTTGGGAGGCTTTGGTATTGTATCTGTTGTTTCATACACACACACACACACACACACACACACACACACACACATATTTTTAGACGAGGCTTTACTCTCTTGCCAAGGCTGGAGTGCAGTGACGCAATCTCGGTTCACTGCAGCCTCCACCTCCTGGGTTCAAATGATTCTCCTGCCTCAGCCTCCCAAGTAGCTGGGATTATAGGCATCTGCCACCATGCCTGGCTAATTTTTGTATTTTTAGTAGAGACGGGTTGGCCATTTTTGGCCAGGCTGGTCTCAAACTGGCTAAAATGGCCAGGTGATTCACCCATCTCAGCCTCCCAAAGTGCTGGGATTTCAGGTGTGAGCCACCAGTTCTGGCCACAAATAATATGTTTTTAAATATATATATATATATATATGTGTGTGTGTGTGTGTGTGTGTAATTGGTATTATATCTGTTGTTTACAATTATATATATAATTAGTATTGTATCAATTGTTTCACTTGTCTCAGCAGATCTAAGGGATCTCACTGCTGTGGCAGGGACTGGGATCATGAAACTTGCTGCTCAACTGCAAACATGGACATTTTTTATAGAAAAATTAAGATATCAAACAGTGGATCCCAAAGCTTTTGAGAAAAATGAATTATGGAGTCAGTTCCAGGGAACAGTACCTGTTTCTAATCAGGGATGTCCTCCTATCCCAGGGCAGGGGGCTCTGCCAGCACCCAGGTAGATTTCAGTCGTTGTATTGTGCCTCCCTTTCATCTCCTTCTAGGTGGAAGTGTCTAGTTAGTTATTCTGTCTGTCTCACGACTATATTCTGAATTAGGAATGAGGGGCAAATAATTTCTTTTTTTAGTTCTTAGGTCTCTGTGCCTGACTTAGATCCTGAACTTTAAAGACCTTAATGTTATAATGAGATGAAACTTTTGGGTCTAGGGGTGAGAACATATTGCCAGATGACGCTGCTTTGGGCTCAGAAAAGCCCCTGAACAGAGCCTGGTTCTGCTTCCTGGGGTGGCTCCACGGTCAATTCTCAGAGGCATGTGACGTCTGCTCTTCATCCAAAGCTAATGACGATATTTCTGGAAAGAGAAGTCCATGTTGGGAATACTCTGAACCCGTCTGTGGTGACCGAGCAACCCCAAGCTTCTGGAAGAATCGGCACCACCCAAGCTATCTGAAATAACAAGAAGGAATTTTTGTTGATTTTTAACCTGTAAATTCTCTTAGAATTCAGTTTCCCTGAAATGAGTTATTTGCTTTGTGATGCTTGTTACTTGCTGTATCGATTATGCTTGAGAAAATAAAGGACAATGTGAAATGCTGAGATGTGACTTGGAACTTCGGCTCTGCTGAGCTGTTCTGGTAGAAACAGGAACTCTGCGAAGGGACTAACCACAAAGCTTGACTGCCAGAGAGAGATGACAGTGCGTAATAGGCTTCTCGTTGCAGAGAGCCTATAAACGGACATGTAATAGAAAGGTTTATTACCTGGATTCCTTTCCCAAGAAAGGTGTATGGATTAGGACCCTGGAAAGGGAATGTGACCCTTACGGAGAGCCTATCAACGGACACGTGAGGGGTGTCTGTCTCCGTGGTTGAGATAAGGATGTAAAAGTCCTTCTTCTCCCACTGCTCCTCCAGGCCTTCATAGAGGCTCCCTCCTCTTGCAGTTTTGTGGTCAGGCTGGTTGTCCTGTGTCAGATCCTGTTCCCCCTGTAGCTGTGAGCCCAATATGTTCTTGCTGATCATCCTAAGTTCATGTTTAACCTACAATCTCGCTAATGTGTATGGTTTCTACGCTGACACGCAGAAAGTTATCTTTACATTGTTCTGCTTTTATAATAGCACATTGTGATTTTTGTGCATCAGTTTTTGCAAATGTATTCTTTTTGTATAATTATCACTGAAACTTTGCGTAACCTCGCTCCCCCTCCGCTATTGAAAGAGCGCAATAAAAAACTGAGGCTTTCAGGGGAATGTCAAACATCTACGGAGCAGCATTATGTGGTGTCTCCCCTGGGCCCAGCTTCAAGGAAAACTTTGTCCTTGTCTCTCTTTCTTTTTCACCAACCACTCGATCACTTTGAGAGATCTTAAACCCACATTGATGTATTGGGAGCTGGTCTTGCCAATATTTGTTGCCCGACATGTTTTTTTTTTTTTTTTATTCTCTCTTAGGTGCACTCCGTGTGTGGGTTTTGCTGCAATTTTTTTGGTGGAGTACAGTCTCCAAATACGGTGTCTTCACTGCCTGTCGACGGGTGAGTTATTCGGTAATTGTTCCAGGGTTACAATGGGTCAAACAGAGTCTAAGCACCATGCTTATCTCTGTTTCATTAAACTCTTGTTAAAACGGGGGGTGGGGGGAGGATTAAGGCAAACATCGATAATTTGGTTCAGTTGTTCCTAACTATTGAAAAATATTGCTCTTGGATTTACAGGACTGGGCACTATGGATTTACAGGACTGGGATAAAGTTGCTGCTAAATTTCATAATTCAATGAGAGATGGTGTCATGCTGCCTGTTTCTGTTTGGACTGATTGGGCTTTGGTTCAAAAGGCCCTTTTGCCTTTTCAAACTGGGGAAGCTATTACCCTGCCACAATTTACAGAAACTGGGGAACCTCTTCCTTTTCCACCTTTTCCTTCTGCTTCTCAGGACTATACTGCAGTCAATAACCCACAGATTTCGCCTGACCCCTTTCCTCCTCCTCTGGAAGAGGCAGCTGCAGATCCTCCTTTTCCACACTCTCTCTTTGGTCCCTTTCTCCGGCTCCCTGCCCCTCCAATTTGCCTGGTGATCTGTTTTGTTTCCTTTAGTGTTTCTTTTTCTGTTTTGAGAGTCTTTCTTTGAAGGTTTCTGTAGCCGGAAGATCTCCGTTCTGTTCCCAGTGGCTCCCGTGTAAACTCCTCTTCCCCCTGAGAAAATGAACTACCTTGTTTGGGGGGTTTAGGAGTGTTTTTGTTTTTCAGTTTTTTGTTTTGTTTTGTTTTTCTTTGCCTGCAGCCCCCACGCCTCTAAACCCCTACCTCCTAACCCTTTCTTGTTTGCCTGACCTATTGATGAACAGAGTTAACACGTTGGGTATGTGGAAGGGCTACTTTGAATTGCTCTTTACTTGAAGGAATTTTGGTAATGCTGGAATTAACTTGCCAATTTACTGTATTGATTGTTAGGATGGCAAATTGAGATTGGTAGCATAAAGTTTGAGAGAGAAATTTGAAAACATCTTTAGAAACAGAGACTTCAATGGTATACTTTAACCATGTGCTTGAAACCACAGACAGAGTGGCTTGAGTCTGGCAATTGAGTTTTTGGGCTGGGTTGGTGGACTTCAAACTGGAAGACTGTTTTGAAAACAGTCACTAGCTGCGCAAAGACTGGACGCTGCTAAAAAATCTATTCCAGAATCCAGATCTCGTAAAATTATTGTAAACTTGATGGCCTATAAAAATGCTAATTTGGAATGTCAGGTGGCTATGCACCCTGTTAAAAAGAAACGCTTAAGTGATGAGGATGTTATCCCTGCCTATATTAAGGCTTGTGATGGCATCGGCACATACACTCACAGCTGTACTTATGGCCCAAAGCTTTGCTGGTATAAAACTCCCTGGGGCTCCTAACACCTTTCCTGGCACTTGCTATAAGTGCGGCCAAGTAGGTCATACTAAAAAACAGTGCAGGCTAAAATTCCAGTTAACTCCCCCCAGGCTGTTACAGGACAATCTAATCAAGGACTGCCTATTGTTCATTCTAAGGCTCCTGCCACCATTTGCCCACGGTGCCAGAAAGGGAAGCACTGGGCTAACGCTTGTAAATCCAAAACTGATATTGATGGTAACCCTTTACCTCCTTTACAATAATTTGTGCCGCCTCAAACCCCAAGTTAATTCATTTCCAATTTGGGAAACGGGATGTGGGACCCGCCCCAGTCCCCTCAGATAACAGGGACCCCCCAACCTGCAGCTTACGCCTGCAAACTGTTGCTCCAGTGGACAACAGCTCAGGCCCAGTGCTCGTGTCCCAGTACAATGCTTGCCCACCGCCACCACAGGGAGCGGGACAATGGATTGATGCACCACCATACCTTGACCTCTATTGCCCAGGGACTCTCCAGCGATCGTCTCTACTAGCATAAAAGGACCCTTGCCTCAAGGCACTGTAGGCCTTGTTTAGGGCCAAGCCTGTTTAACCCTTAAAGGCCTCAATATCAATTCTGACTCCTCTGATGAAATTAAGGTCATTCTTTCCACAACTGCTCCTCTTAAACTCTCCCGGGAGGACAGAATTGCTCAATTGCTCATACTTCCTAACTTAGTTTTTAATAAGGGATTAGATACTTGACAACCTGGCATCAGCCGTTCTGAAGCCAAGGGAAAGGCTGCCTACTGGGTTAATGTATTCTCTAAGGAAAGGCCTACTTGCACCATTACAATTCAAGAAAAAAAAACTTGAGGGTTTCGTAGATACTGGGTCTGATGTTACTATTATTTCCTCAAATCTGTGCCTTCAAAATGGCTCAAGCAACCCACCACTACTGGATTAGTGGGGGTAGGAACTGCCTAGCAGGTATTCTAGTGTTCCTCTATTTTATAATGTTTGGGCCCTGACAGACAGTCAGGACATAGACAGCCATACATCACCCCTATTCCCATTCATCTTTGGGGAAGAGATCTGTAACAATGGGGAACTGAAGTCACTATCCGTTTTCAAAATTATGGTAAAGCTAGTCAACACATTATGAATCAACAAGGTTACGTCCATGGTTTGGGACTAGGTTCAAAATACACAGGTCCTCTGGAGCCCACACCTATCACAGTTAAAAATGGCAGGGTTGGTGTTGGCTACCCTAATCCTTTTTAGTGACAGTCACTGCAGGGCCTCCTGATCCAATTGCTTTACAACAGATCAGTACTTCTCCTATATGGATTGAGCAATGGCTGCTAAATGACACCAAATTAGAGGCTTTAACTAAATTAGTTCAGGAACACATTTTACTAGGTAATATTGAGGAGTCTCTCTCTCACCATGGAATTCTCCTGTTTTTGTGGTGAAGAAAGAATCAGAAAAAATGGAGAATGGTTACAGACTTAAGGGCTATTCATGCTATGGTAAAACCTATGGGGACTTTACAACCAGGAATGCCCTCATCCACAGTGATTCCTAAACACTGGCCCTTGATAATAATGGACTTAAAAGATGATTTTTTTCATATTGCTCTACATCCTGATGACTGTAAAAAAATTTGCCTTTACTATTCCTTCGAAAAATAACCAACAACCAGCCTTTAGATATCAATGGAAAGTATTGCCACAGGGAATGATAAATAGCCCCACTACCTGTCAGTTATATGTGGGACGGCCATTTTATCTGTTCAATGTCTGTCCCCCGAGGCCCGTATTTTTCACTACGTGGACGATATTTTAGTTGCTTGCTCTAACAGAGAATCTTTAATTAAGTGCCATGAGGCCTTAAAACAGTATGTACAGTCTGCAGGTTTGCATATTGCTCCTGACAAAGTCCAGCAGGTTACCCAGGTTCAATATTTAGGAATGAAAGTAGATCGGGAAATTATTAAACCACAGAAGGTTCAAATTAGATGAGATTCTTTATAAACTTTAAATGATTTTCAAAAACCGTTAGGTAACATTCATTATCTGAGACCCACCCTAGGTGTTCCCACTTATGCATTGTCTAACCTGTTTTTCCATACATAGGGGAGAGTTTAATCTTAAGAGTCCTCATTCACTCTCCCCTCGGGCAATGTTGGAATTGGAATTTGTAGAACAAAGAATCCATTCCGCTCAACTTTAGAGAATTGACTCCTTTCAGCTGTTATAGTTTTTGTTTTTTTCTTCCCTTCATTCCCCAATGGGCGTAATAATTCAATCTGATAATTTAGTTGAATGATGCTTTCTGCCAAATAATCTCAAAAACACTGGCTGTGTATTTAAACCACATAGCCACCCTTATTGGACAAGGGCACAGCCGGATAATTAAACTTTCTGGATTTGATCTTCATCTCATTGTCCCTGTCAGTAGACATGAGGTGCGATCTGTCTTTGCCAATTCTTTGCTGGGGCAAATTCGTTTGGCTGATTTTGTTGGAAAAATTGGCAATTATTATCCTAAAAATAAACTGTTTGATTTCATTAAAAACACAAATTGGATTTTGCCCTGGATAATGAGACATTCCAATACCTGAAGCCATTGCTGATTTTACTGATGGCTCCAGCAGCGGTAAGACAGGCTACATAGGGCCTCAGCACAAAGTTATCCAAACTCCCTATAAGTCTGCCCAAAGATCAGAAATTATTGCCGTCACAGAGGCCTTGAAAGATTTTGGTGTTCCTTTAAATATTGTTTCTGATTCTGCCTACATAGTAAACGCCACAAAAGTGACTGAAAACGGCTACTGTAAAAAGTATCAATGATAATGAACTGTTAATGCTGTTCCTTAATCTTCAACAAGAAGTGCGTGGCCGTCGTCATCATTTCCATATCACTCACATCAGATCCCATTCCTAATTGCCAGGGCTTCTTGCCGAAAGTAACACTAAAGTTGATTTACTTATTTCCACTGTCTTTAATGACACTGAAGAGTTTCATAAACTTGCTCATGTAAATGTGAAGGGAATAAAAATTAAATTGTCCATACCTTGGGAACAAGCCAAACTTATTGTTCAAAGTTGTCCTCAATGTCAGGTGTTTGTTCTGCCTACTCAAACTCCAGGAGTTAACCCTTGAGGATTGACCCCTAACAACATCTGGCAAATAGATGTTACCCATGTCCACTCTTTTGGACGCCTGTCATATGTACATGTCACTGTTGATACCAATTCTGGCTTTATTTGGGCTACCTGTCAAACAGATGAAAGCTCAGCTCATGTAAAACATCACCTCCTGTCTTGCTTTGCAGTTATGGGAATTCCTCATACTGTTAAAACAGATAATGGACCTGAATATACAAGCCATACTAAAAAAGTTTTTCTACATTGGAATGTCAGTCATATAACAGGCATTCCATATAATCCTCAGGGTCAGTCCATTGTGGAAAGGGCCAATAGAACCCTTAAAACACAACTGCAAAAACAGGATAAGGATTTGGCTACTCCTCAGTCACAATTACAAAGTGCTTTCCTTACCTTAAATTACCTTAATGTTTCTAAACAAAATGAAGTCACTAGCGCTGAACAACGTTTTTCGTCTTCTGACTTGCCTCCAAATAAATTAGAGGGCCGAGGTACGTGGTGGAAAGACTCATTGACACAAAAATGGGAAAAAGTGATAACATGGGGGAGACGATATGCTTGTGTCTCTTCAGGAAAGAATCAGAATCCTGTTTGGGTGCTGTCTCGGCAGTTAAAACTGTGTCATGGCCCCAAGCCTGAGGACTCTCCAGAAGCAGAAGAGGAAGGCTTACCCTTTAACACTCAGACTTCAAAATCTGGCCATCTCATCACTGGCTGGCCGTCTGACTCCTAATACTACACATTCCAGACCACCCCTGTAGGGTCAAATTAAGATAATGTCTAAACAGGTAAAAAAAAAAAAAATTACAGGAACAAGGAATCCCAAAGACAACTGGTAATCTTATCTTGGCTGCCTT
This sequence comes from Cacajao melanocephalus, assembly GCA_963573385.1. Lineage (NCBI taxonomy): Eukaryota > Metazoa > Chordata > Mammalia > Primates > Pitheciidae > Cacajao > Cacajao melanocephalus. Next base: position 2,235 of record CAUYLG010017913.1, on the reverse strand, counting down.
TATGGTAGAAGTGGTGAGAATCCCCAGAGTTGGGGCAGTACAAAATTATACTTACTGGGCTTATGTTCCTTTTCCCTCTTTAATTGGATCTGTTTCGTGGATGGACTCCTCAGTGGAGGTCTATTCCAACAATACTGCCCTACTAAATTTTCTGACCAAACTTGAACCTTGCTGTGTTCCTGAATTTGCTACTGTACTTTTAAATGACTCCTCTACTGTCATTATTGATTGGGCACCTAAAGGATATTTGAAAGACAATTGCTCCTCATAAACCATAAGAAATTGCACTGAAAGCACATACAACTTAAATTATCAAGAAAGTGAGGACAATTCTCCTACTCTACATACCAGGTTTATTTCCTGGTGGCCTTTCAAGTGGAAAACAAAAGGAGTTGCCCCTCCTAGACCTAAAATGATTCCTCTTCATATTGGTTCTGAACATCTCAAACTCTGGAATTTAACTATGGCTGTATCAGGACTTAGAGTTTGGGAAGGAGAAATTTTTAAATCTGTTGTTAGCAACCCAAGAAACTGACAGAGGAGAGTGGCTAGGTTTTGCAGTGCTTCAAGAGGAGCCTCTAAATTTAAAAATTCAGATGAGAAATATAAAATGCCTGATGCTAAGATTAATGCCTCTCCTCCTTCCGTGTCTAGGGAGGTGCCTAATACAGCACCCAACTATCAATAGGTAGCTTTGCTTATTTCTAATCTATCCATCCCTATTCGGAGTTGTGTTAAACCTCCTTATGTGATATTGGTTGGTAATCTGAATTTTAAAAAGGAGACCAAAATAATTGAGTGTAAACACTGTCAACTATATACTTGCATTAACGCTCCCTTTAAGCCTCAGGAAAGTGGTTTGCTGGTTTGTGCTCGAGAAGGTATTTGGATTCCTGTTTCCCTTAACCATCCTTGGGAAGCTTCCCCCTCTGTTCATGTAGTTAACGATATTCTTCAAAGAATTCTCAAGAGAACTAGACGGTTTATTTTCACACTTATTGTGGTAATTGTGGGGTTAATAGCAATGACTGCTACAGCAGCAACTGCTGGAGTAGCCCTCCACTCCTCAATTCAAAATGCCCATTTTGTAAATGAATGGCAAAAAAAAAATTCAACCAGGTGGTAGAATTCACAGACGGGAATTGATCAAAAATTGGCAAATCGAATCAATGATCTCCATCCCATTTGGATGGGAGACGGAATTATGAGTTTGGAACATAGAATACAGATGCAGTGTGATTGGAATACCTCTGACTATTGCATTACCCCCATAATTATAATGAGTCTCTACATTCTTGGGATTCTGTCAATGATAGACTGGACAAAGAAAATGTGGTACATATACACCATGGAATGCCATGCAGCCATAAAAAACGGTGAGTTTGTGTCCTTTGTAGGGACTTGGATGAATCTGGAAACCATCATTCTCAGCAAACTGACACAAGAACAGAAAGCCAAACACCACATGTTCTCACTCATAGGCGGGTGTTGAACAATGAGAACACATGGACACAGGGAGGGGAAGGGGAGCATCACACACTGGGGGCAGTTGAGGGGGTAGGGGAGGGACAGTGGGGTGTGGGGAGGGAGGGGAGGGTGGGGAGGGATAACATGGGGAGAATGCCAGATATAGTATGCACCTAAAGTTAAATAAATAAATAAAGTAAAAAAAGACATTTACATGGTCAAGAGGACAACCTCACTTTAGACATTAGCCTCTTAAGAGAACAAGTTTTTGCGGCTTCTGAAGCTCACTTAACTTTGTTTCCTGGTGCTGATACTCTTGACAATTTCCAATGGTCTCTCTAATTTAAACCTTGTAAAATGGGTATAGTCCATTGGAGGAACAGTTGTATTAAATTCTGGACTAATTCTCTTATGCTTAATCTGACTTGTGTTTATGTGTCACTGCAGCACTAAAATTCTCCAGCTACATCACAACAATGAACAAGCCCTGATTGCAATGGTCCATTTAAGTAAAAGAAGAGAAGTCCATGTTGGGAATACTCTGAATCCCTCTGTGGTGACCGAGCAACCCCAAGCTTCTGGAAGAATCGGCAACACCCAAGCTATCTGAAATAACAAGAAGGAATTGTTGTTGATTTTTAACCTGTAAATTCTCTTAGAATTCAGTTTCCCTGAAATGAGTTATTTGCTTTGTGATGCTTGTTACTTGCTGTATCGATTATGCTTGAGAAAATAAAGGACAATGTGAAATGCTGAGATGTGACTTGG
>CAUYLG010017911.1:0-20237 GCA_963573385.1 Cacajao melanocephalus | reverse complement strand
TTTTTTTTTTTTTTTTTTTTTTTTTTTTTTTTTTTTTTTTTTTTTTTTTTTTTTTTTTTTTTTTTTTTTTTTTTTTTTTTTTTTTTTTTTTTTTTTTTTTTTTTTTTTTTTTTTTTTTTTTTTTTTATTTTTTAATTTATTAATTTTTTTTTTTTTTTTTTTTTTTTTTTTTTGTAACTCTTGACTTTCTAAACTCTTGGATTCATTTTCCGTTCTGTTGAAGTACATCCATGGGTAATTTTTAAGGTGTTAGACTTTTCCTTCAGAAGTTGGTGCTGTTTCTTTATTGTATTCTAATGCTACATTATTGTAGATAACCATGGCGTCAGACTGGTTCTTATTCTTATCTGAATATAGTTTCCTGCTTCTCGAAATTTTTTTTTTCTATTTCTCTTGATTCCTTTTAACTTATATATTCTCTCCTGGAAACCCTAATTACCTTTTTTTCCCTTAGTTGCTTGGTTCCACACAGAGCTGATTGCTTTGAATGTGTCTATACCCTTTAATTCTAATTCTTGGTTATCATTTTGTATAGGGTTCCCAGTGCAGAGTGGCGTTGCGACCTCTTAATAAAATAACAGGTTTGATGTCTTAGTAATTGCTAATAGAATACTAATTTTAGTTTATAAATACTCTATTAGTAACTCTATAGAATTCATACATTTGTATAAAGTCAATGGAGGAGAGTGTTATATAGCAATAGAAACCCAAAAAAGGACTTAAAAGTTTTCACAAGTTTATAGCCCATGAGGAATTCCAAAGGCCATTGGAAACTGTTGGTCCCCACTAGTTGCTATATATCTGCCAGTCCACTAGCATTTGGGATAAATGAGAGACTGTATTCACCATCTTGAATAGAAAATCCTCTGGTTTCTTTTAGATCCTAAGCATCACCATAAACAAATTTATTCTATATACGTGGTTTATGGGTGTTGTATATATATTCCTCTGTCCGGTTTTTAAATCAAAGTTATTGTAGTCCTATGAGTTGGGAAGCCTTGTATTCGTTTTTCCTAGAAGGTTTAATAAAACTGTTGACTTGGTGCTTCTCTGTTACCTGGATTTTTTTTTTTACTTAAAAAAATTCTACACTGGGCATGGTGGCTCATGCCTGTAATCCCAGTACTTTGGGTGAACGAGGTGGGCAGATCACCTGAGGTAAGGAGTTTGAGACCAACTTGGCCAACCTGGTGAAATCCCCGTCTGTACTAAAAATACAAAAATTAGCCAGGCGTGGTGGGCCCTTGTAATCCCAGCTACTCAGGAGGCTGAGGCAGGAGAATCACTTGAACCCGGGAAGCGGAGGTTACAGTGAGCCAAGATTGCGCCCACCGACTCCAGCCTGGGCGATAGAGCCGAGACTCCGTATCCAAGAAAAAAAAATTTTATTAGGGGTATTGGTCTAGTCTGCTTTGCTGACGCTTCCTGAGACAGTTGATTTTTATGACATTTTCTTACGAAACTATACATTTCACTTGTTGACTTACACTTTATAGAATAATTTTATTTTTCTGTATCTAGTTAAATCTCATTCCTAGTGTATATTACTGTTCTTTTTTCTAATTTATATTATTGCTTTATTTTCCATAGGTTTATAAGCTTTTCCAGTGTCTTCATGGAGCTAGATGTTGGCTTTGTTTGTGCTTTTTGCTTTTGGTTTCACTGAATTCTTTTTTCTGTTAACTCTTCATAGCTCATTGGTTACTTTTTAATAAATGCATTAATGCTGTACTATTTCCTCTTGAGTAGAGTTTTTCCCTTGTTCCAGAAGCTTTAGTAGTTATTACTGCACATTTTTAAATATTATAATGTCAAAAACTGGTCAGATGAAATACTCAAGGACTCTTACATTGCTGATGGTAGTTTAAAATTGTTGAATAACCTTTGTAGAAGGCAGTTTATTTTCATCATTTAAGCTTGTATTTTTTGTATTTAAGCTTGTATTTAAGCTTGTATTCGCTTTAACCCAGCAAACCCACATCATAGATTTTTTTTTCCTGTTAAAAGCAGACAAAAAAGGATATATGTTTAGGTTTATCAATTTTCACAATTGAGGACTGGTTTATATACATGTGATACACGTAGTTAATGGAATAGTAGGCAGCCATTCAAAATGAATGGGTTGTTGGGTCAGGAGAGGATGTTATATGGTATGACAATTGTGGGGGAAAAGCAGAATATATAAAACAGTATAACCTCGTTTATGTAAAACTGTGTCCATAAAATTCTTGAAAGGTAGTCACTAAATTCTTCGTAATGATGAATCTCTGATGGAGCAGTATTAGGATCTTTAATTTCATAGTAAGCACAAGGGTTTAAATTGCTATACATTGAGTATGTATTTTTTTTTAAGTTTTTGGTGTTTTGGGTTTAATTCCTGTGATGAATCTCTGTTTTCCATATTTTCTCATCTTTATTTTAGCTACTGAAGTGGTGACTGTGTTTGTATTTCAAGAACCATCACTGCTCTCCTCACTCCAGGATAATGGATTGACAGATGTCATGCTGCATGCACTGCTTATCAAAGATGTAAGTCTTTACTGCCGCTCTTTAAAGAATGTCTTATGGCATGAAAATCCTATCTCTTCTTTTTGTAGTGTTGAATCTGATTGGGACCTGGTTGTCAAAATTCCTTCTATCTCAGCTTGATACCCATGGCTGGATTTTCCTAACATCGACACTCTTAGATGCATTCAGGCTCACTTTGTCTTCTCTCTAGGTTCCTGCTACCCGTGAAGTCCTTGGCTCCCTCCCAAATGTATTCAGTGCACTCTGCTTGAATGCCCGAGGTCTTCAGTCTTTTGTTCAGTGTCAGCCTTTTGAACGCCTCTTCAAAGTTCTTCTGTCTCCAGATTACCTCCCGGCCATGCGGAGGAGGAGGAGTTCTGATCCCCTTGGTAAGTTGTTAGGATTTACTTTAAAATAGAAAATTTATTTAGTTTGCAAGGAAACTCTTCCTTGATCTCTTTTCATCATTTCACTGGTTAGGTGTGCTAAGTTTAATGGGAATTACCACCATACATTCTATTATAGGTTGGAAGGAATACGTCATCTTTAGCTTCTCTGCTCATAATATTTCCATGCTTCTCAACAGTTCACCATTGTACTGTCATGGTACTGGTAGAAAACAGGTATTAAGAAGCAATGGTAGATTTCTGGGTTCACCATCTAGTCTGCAGCAATGAGAAATATAGAGTCCTGAGGTGTTCATCTGGTAATCTGATACTCTGATGTCCAACTCTCTAAGATAACAACACATGAATAGATTTTTTTTACTCAGTATACTTGAGACCAGATCATTGAGAGATTATTAGCGAGAAGGTAGGGCTCCAGAAAGATTACAGTTGTCAAAAATATGCTTTGTACTTTCAGCCACCACTGTAGCATTTAGACACTATCATTCTTAAGTGGAGCAGCCAGAGGGTTAATGGTTTGTGCGTCTGTCTTCTCTCTCACTCTAGTTTAGACCTCGACAGCAGAGATTGCCAGAGTAGAGTGCAGCACACATAGTTACTTTAGAATATGTTTACTAAACTGATTCCTTCCTTTTCCCCTGTGATTTGGGGGTTAGGGGCTAGGTGTAATTCATTCAAGAAGTTGTGGCATTAGAAAATCACAACCAAAAGAAATAGAAGAAAGAAAATCACAACAGCCTGGTCTGGCACAGTGGTGCACACCTAGCGTGTTGGGAGGCTGAGGTGGGCAGATCACTGGAGCTCAGAAGTTTGAGACCAGCCTGGGCAATGGGGCAAAACCCTGTCTCTACAAAAAAGTACAAAAATTTCGCCAGGCATGGTAGTGCACACCTGTAATTCCAGCTACTTGGAGGGCTGAGGTGGGAGGAATGCTTGTTCCCAGGAGGTCGAGGATGCAGTGAGCCGAGATCGTGACACTGCACGCCAGCCTCGGTGACATAAAATCTTTAAAGAAAAGAAAAGAAAATCATAACCAGGGTCAGTTTCTTCTTTCTGCCTTTTGTTGGTACAGAAAAGGGCACAACCTCTATTTTCTTCAGTCTTTCTAACAGTTCATTTTTTTTTTAACCTTAAGGGGATACTGCATCCAACCTGGGGAGTGCTGTCGATGAGCTCATGAGACATCAGCCCACCCTTAAAACAGATGCAACGACTGCCATCATCAAGGTAGAAAGTGATAAGGATATGACCATGAGCATGAGAGAGTAGAGAAGGGGAATTTTTTAGAAAAGATTTGGTCTACTGGAGATCATTAGGATCCTCGGACTCTGGCTATAAGAGCATTATGTCTGCCTCATTGTTTCCATGTTCTTAGGTTGTTGCTTTGTTAAAAAAAAAAAAAAAAGTTGTTATTTTAGTTCATCTTAGAAAGAAGTCTCTGTTAAGAGCCTTTTAGGCTGGGCATGGTGGTTCACGCCTGTAATCCTAGCACTTTGGGAGGCTGACACTGGTGGATCGCTTGATGCCAGGAGTTCAAGACCAGCCTGGGCAACATGCTAAAGCACCATCTCTACAAAAAAAAAAAAACAAAAATTAGCCGGGTGTGGTGGCGGGTACCTGTAGTCACAGCTACTCTGGAGCCTGAGGCAGGAGAATCACTTGAATACAGGAGGCGGAGGTTGTAGTGAGCTGAGATCATGCCACCGCAAGACTCTGTCTCAAAAAAAAAATTTTTTTTTTAGATAGAGAATTCTATTACTTAAAAAATTTTCCCATTTAATGTAAACCTCTACATAATAATTTCTTTTATATATAATATGGATAAGCAGACGTGGCTTAGATTCAATTTGTAAAAGCCTATTGCCCTTTCTAGTCTCTGTTGATCCCTGTGGTTGCCCCCCACCCCGCCTTATTAGCCCTGCCAGCTTCCTTTTAGAGTTGTTGTTGAAACTAGTATATGAGTTTGTGGTATTTGGTGAATTGGGACAGGGAGTCAGAATCCTCAGTCACTTAAACCATTATGTGACCCTCAACAAATTATTTAACTCTGCAGCACTTATATTCCCTTGTTTATAAAATGGAATTAATGAACATATTCTGGGAATCATGTATATAACATGTATATGAAGTGTTTGGGCAAATAAACAACACACAGAAAATTCTCTAAATATGTTAGCTGTGCCCTCCTCCCCATTCCTTAATTATTAATAAGTAATCTTATTTCCTGTGCCTTTCAGTTACTTGAAGAAATCTGTAATCTTGGAAGAGACCCCAAATACATCTGTCAGAAGCCATCAATCCAGAAGGCAGATGGCACTGCCACTGCTCCTCCCCCGAGGTCTAATCATGCTGCAGAAGAAGCCTCTAGTGAGGATGAGGAGGAAGAGGAAGTACAGGCCATGCAAAGCTTTAATTCCACCCAGCAAAGTGAAACTGAGCCTAATCAGCAGTAAGTGTTTACAAAACAGATCTTCTAGCCATGTATTCTTGGGCATGTTACCACCTCTCTATGTCTTAGTGAACGCTTTCATCTATAAAAAGTGAGAGAGATCATATTAAGGTTCTTACTGGCTCTAAGAGTATAATAGTCTTCCTTTTTTGACCCTGTGTGTCATGTGTGCTTTGGTATTTAATTGTATTGGTTGCCTTAGGAAGTGATCTTTCTTAAAGGCTATTGATGAAATTGAATCAGAATTTGGTCTGTCAAGTTAATGGACTTTGCACAGAGACCTTATTTTCCCTTTGTTGATTTGATATTCTGCATCATTGCTTGATTTTTTTCAGACACGTATGAAACACAATGTGCTTTTGAAGCCTGTCTCCTAAGAAGTCCTAAAGGGGTGTGTGAGGATTTGTTGTTGCTCGTTGTTTTTATTTTTGTTACTGTCCATTCATTCTAGATAAATTACAAGGCTTTGGAATTTGCTATATGACTATAAACAGTCACAGTATGTTTTTCTTCTCATTCCTTTATATTTTAGGTTTGTTGTACATAAGAATTGACTGCCTTGATGGAAGCAGGGAGGTTGCTTAAAGGCTGCTGATTGGTAGGGGGTAGTCCACCAGGCTCTTTGAACAGTATTCACATACAGGGGATGAACTGTAACTTTTAATCACCTGCATGCTGAAAGTGGGAGTGATCCTTCTGGACAGTCATGCATTTGCTCGTTTAATAGGCGCTCTTTTAGTGTATAGGTAAGTCATTTTGAGAAAAGCTTGAGTATTTTAGGCACAGATATGAATGCATTTGAGCTGATCCTGTAGGGTACCTTGGGACTTAAAATTAAGGTGGAGGAGACAACAGGAGCAAAGGCCTAGAATCCAAAACCAGTATGTCCTCTTGGAACTCTAGATAGTAATGAGCCTGTGGTTGTCAAGTGTTTTAAGGAGAGGCATTAACTACTAAGTATCTTGCTTTGTTGAGCAGATACCTTTCCCTGTACGAGAAGGCAAACCTACCTTCATTCTAGCAGTATCTTTTGTTCTCTTTTAAATGTGCTTTTTCTGGGAAAAAAATGACCTTTTTTTTGTAGATGAGTCTTAGTGCTTCCTTTGTCACACCCTTGATTGTCAGTGACCCTACTGGAGTGGGGTTCCTTTTCCTGGCTACAAATAAGGGAAAATTGTAAGATGAGGTGGTGGTGGTTTTAAGTCAAGCTTGTATGTATTCATCTGCATGTGACTTTGTTACCTGAACATCTTCCAGATGCCTTAGATCCGATGTGTCCAGATTTCAAGCTGTCAAAGTTAATCAGCATTTTCTTCACTACCCTCATTTCTTTTTTGTGAGACAGAGTCTTGCTCCGTCGCCGAGGCTTGAGTGCAGTGGTGCAATCACAGCTCGCTGCAACCTCCGTCTCCCCAAGTTCAAGTGATTCTCTTGCCTCAGCCTCCCAAGTAGTAGCTGGGATTGCAGGCATGTGCCACCATGCCCAGCTAATTTTTGTATTTTTTAGTAGAGATGGGGTTTCACCATATTGGCCAGGCTGCTGTTGAACTCCTGACCTTGTGATCCACCACGCCCAGCCCTACCCTCATTTCTTTGCACTCCTTTCCTTTCTTAGGATATCAGGTGTCACTGTGTTCTATCCACAGCCATCCCCATTCCCGAATCATCTTATCTCTTCCTTTTCCATCCACCAAATTCCTATAAGGCCAGTTCAAATGTCTTATTCTTGAAGTTTTTTCTTTTTTTAACTTCCAAGTGAGAAGTCAATCTTGTGTTCTCCCAACAGTTTTGTTAAAATTATTTATACATGTTAATGGTTTTTCTCATTCACCTATAAGTTCCTCAAGAGTAAGGACATTGCTTCATTCAGCAGTGTATCTGTATCACTTTGTGTATAGTAGGTAATCAGTAAGTTTGTTTATTGAAATGAATAAAGAGCCTAAGATTAAGGTTTCCTTAAGTCTTAAATGCTTAGAGAGCTAGGCCCAATGAGACATAAATGAAAATGAAGAGAAATTAGAAATAAAAACCCAGTAGCATTAATATTCTACCATAGTGATATTTATATGTAACTTCTAAGATGCAGAGGACTCTAGTAGTTACTGTACCCTAGTATCAGCAGTTTTCTACATTCTGGATGCTCATCACTACCTCATTTGCATAATCCAAGAGTCTCACTAATGTTGGCACATATATTTACTTTTTCACTTCTGCCATCTTCAGAAACCTAGATTGGGTCACCAAGTAGATTATTAGGGCAGGAAGAAAAAGCAAGAGACTATCTAAACTCGGCTTCATTTTGAAAGCCACAATATATAAAAAGCGAAAGTTCTTTTTATCTCATATCCCAGGCAGTTGTTGTGGGGAATTGTGTACTTTCTCCCAATATGGGGAAAGGGCTTAGGAAGATTTGGAATATGTGTCACCCTTCTCCCCATAAGTGTTGTCCATCCCTTCCCCTAAATCCAAAGTTCTTCGGTAGAACTTCTGAATTTGTTTCCCATCCCCCCATCTGTTTTCCAGTGCCTTACACACACACACACACACAAAGTGATTAATTTTTGTCTTTATTTGATTTTATTTATTTATTTTTTGAGACAGTGTCTTACTATATTACCCAGGCTGGAGTGCAGTAGCATGAGCTCAGCTCACTGCAACCTCTGCCTTCCAAGTTCAAGCGGTTCTCCTGCCTCAGCCTCCTGAGTAGCTGGGGTCACAGACATGCGCCACTACACTGGGCTAATTTTTGTATTCTTAGTAGAGATAGGGTTTTGCTGTGTTGGCCAGGCTGGTCTCAAACTCCTGGCCTCATGTGATCCATCCACCTTGGCCTCCCAAAGTGCTGGGATTACAGGTGTACCCCACTGCACCTGGCCAGTTTGTCAGCAGTTTAAATTGAGGTATGATTTTGATACAGATTTCACGTTTCCAGTTTTCCTGCCCAAAATTGGGGCTGTTACTCATCTTCTGTCATCATAGAATTATGATGCCTATTTCAGAATATGTGTGAATAGAATGATTATATAAAGTCTTATGTGTATATCATATCTGATGTGTATACCTTCTTGTATCTAGCTTCTTTGTTCAATGTGTTTTGGAGGTTCATCCATGTTATTGCATCTGTCAGCAACTTGTTACTTTACATTGCTGAGTAGTATTCTGTTGTGTGATAATTGCGTAGTGTTTATCTATTTTCCTCTTGATGGACTTGGGTTTCTAGCTTTTTTTCCAGGCTAAGACAGTATTCTTTCCTGATTTATTTTATTTTTTATTTTTACAAAATCAGCAGCTAGTATTTGCAAATGGCGTTTGTATGTGCTCTTGAAATACGTGGTTTTGTGCTGGAGATCTGGAATAAGGAAACTTAGGCATTATAGTCTACCTCAAATACATGGGATGCTGTTCTGCATTCAGAAGCATTCACAAGTAGTTCTAAATACCTGTTTTTTGGCCCCTTTCTTCTGCCTTCTAAATTGTTTGATCTCAAAAAATCTGATATTGCTGAGGACGAATATACTTGGCAGTAAGTAACCAGGGTTTGTAGTTGGTGCAGCACGGTTCATTTTGTGTTTGATTCCATTAGTGTGCCTAGCTTACTACCCACTTCTCCTGAGCAACTTGAAAGAAATGGGCTATGTAAAGTCTGTGTGATCTTTAGAACTTGAATAGCAATTGTCTGGACTTTAAAGGCAATGAGTGCAGAGAAGCAATTGTTCCCTGAAATGTGGCCCAATGAGAGGGCTCCTTTGTCAGAGACAGCTGTCTCCTCAAAAGCTGGAAGAAGCGCCTGACTCCCCTGCCCCAGAAAAACCCTGTGTACACCATACCATGACACTAAGTTGAAATCCTCCTTTACTTTTGATGAAGGCAGGGGGTGGAGCTCTACTACCATAAATAAATACAGAAAATTGACCAGAGTTTGGGAATGTGTATATGTTTGGGGAAAGGGAAAGAAACAGGAAGTTTACAAGGACTTTTCTTGAAATCAGTTGGTAAGTTGGGTTCTGTTGGTGAGAGTTGATCATTTTTATTATTCCTATATGGCTTCTTGGGCCAGAGAGCCAAAAGATGAAGGTAAGAAGAAAAGTGGTTACTGAAAAAATTTATTTCTGGAATTATATTAAGAACCACTATTAGTTTGCTTTCTCTCTGTTCTTCTCCCCAGTTACCATGTACCAAATGAAGGGAGCATACAGGTCTCATTTGATTTACTACTTAGGCTCTTTGCCAACATATCTGGCTTCTGCAAAGGATTGGGTGTCTCTGGGCTAGATCCACACTTGTACTCCTTAGCTATAGAGGTGGATCTCTAGATTCTTTACAGGGAGGTGAGGCCAAGCTGGGGTAGGTAATAGATATAAGTAACATGGAATGCTGCAGTGGTTCTGAGGAGGAACTTAGTTAAAGAAAGGTTTTTGTGGTCTCATGGCATCATTTCAGTCTTGCCTTATAGGTGTGCTCCCTTTCTACAAAGTTCCTTCCCACATTTTTCATTGAGGATGTTCACAACCCAAACCCTGGTTCTGGATATTTTTGTCACTGAAGTCATTCATAATGCCTCTCCACTCTCTTTTTCTGTTCTATATTCTGCTGCCAAATGTTCTCGTGCCTAGCAAATCTTTGTTTACATTTTGTCTTGCTCAGAGATGAAAACTACTAGCTTCTTGCCAACTTTCTTGTCTTCTTCCCCTACCTCTCCCTCTGTCTCTGCCCCACCCCACTCTCCTGCACCCTCTACCCAAATCTGTTTCAAGGGCCTGTGTTCAAAATGCTCCATTTTCTAAAATATTTATTCCTTCCTGGGGTTTATCTTAGAGGTCTATTTTGTTTCATTGCAGTATACTATATGTGTAATTTTTTGCATTGAGCTGCGTTTTCTGGAGCTATGGCATGTTGTAACCTCATCTGCTGTGCAACATTGAAGCAACCGAAAAGACAAAAGACCTGATAAGGTTTTTGATAGTTGAGGAACTGTCATGCTGCAAATATCAATTGTTAGGGAAGGAGCCCTCAAGTGTTGTTTCTATAAGTATGGCTCTTTGAACAAACTTAAATTCTATTTCCTACTCTCCATAACTTTAAATGTGATGCAAGAAAATTATGTGATGTTGTGTTTCTTTGTCTAACCTCTTTCTTCAAGCGAATATTGAGTCTTTTAATTGAACTTATTTTTAATGTTTTCATATGCATAAATTTTCCCAACAGTAGTTTGCTGAAGACAGGATAGTTTCTCTTCTGATGTATACAGATGTTGAGTTTTTAAAGGCTTGATTTTTCCCCTTTATGCTTTCAACCTTAGTGAGGCTAGCAAAGCTAGCTTCAGGATTGATTTCAGCTGTTTTTTTCCTGTGGTATATGAGTCCAAAGGCTCATATACCCGATGAACTTGGGAAGTCAAAGCTGTAGTGAGCCATGATGGTGCCACTGCACTCCAGCCTGGGTGATAGAGACCCTGCCTCAAAATTAATAAGCAAATAAATAAATAGAAAAAGGACTAGAATTTTATACAGTGTCCTTTTCCTCACTCTGTTGTCTTGTACTGGTATTGTGAATTTCTGTGTAACTCATTCTTTTCTCCCTTAACAGGGTTGTTGGTACAGAGGAACGTATTCCCATTCCCCTTATGGATTACATCCTTAATGTGGTAAGATTCAGCACAGGGCAAACTGAGTAAAGGTGTATATGTGCTTTTCTGTAAAATGTGTGGAATTATCGGAGTCCACTAATTACTATATTTATTTTAATTGGAATCCAGTTAAGAGGAGAAAGATGTGCCACCCTTTTGTTTTTGATCTAAATTGTTTTGCCAAAAAATAGCCAACACAACCCCCATTATTATTTCGAATTTTTTGTTCACTGTTACCATTCCCCATTAGAATCCAAACAGGAATCTCTAACAGGTTTTGTTTTGCCAGTCCAGTATAGGCTGATCATCCCAAATCCAAAATGCTCCAAAATTTGAATCTTTTTGAGCACCAGCATAACACTCAAAGGAAATACTCACTGGAGCATTTTTAGCCTGTACTGTATAATGCAAATATTCCAAAATAAAAAAATCTGAAACACTCCTGGTGCCCAAGCATTTTGAATATGGGATATACAACCTGTAATATGTTTTCCAAATGTATCCAACTTATATTTTCCCCCATTTTTTCCCTATTACTTCCTGAGTATCTCACCAAAAAAGTGAAGAGTTTGAATTTCCCAGAATTGTTTACCAATAAGGGAGAGCCTTCTTAGCATTTGTTCTCACCTACTAAGCACTTCAAGACTTCCAGAGATGGTTTCTCCTTGTGTCTATGTGTTTGTTGCCCACATTTTACTTTTTTACTCTTAAGAAATGCTTTGTTTCAACCAAACTCTTCCAGAGTTTAGGATTTCATTTGCATTATTACCACGTTTGGGGGGGAATTTTCCGTAATGTTTGCCTGCAGGAGAGGCATGCAAGGAGCACTAAATAGCAAATTAAGAGATTAGGCATGTTTATACCACTAATTCATAACGGGGGCCTGAGCAAGTCACTTAACTTCTCTGTTATCTCAAATTACTGACTCTTGGTGTGCTTGAAAATGTAGATTGGGCAGAAATCGTAGATATTCTTTACTTCCTGGGTGTTTTAGAGTCCATATCATACATCTGTCCCTGTTTATCTGAGGTTTTGGTACTCTAGAAAACACCGATTTTGTGACTAGAAGGCTACCCCATCCTTATTCCAGGCTGGCCTTTTAGTTCCAAGTATCAGGCTCTAACTTCTTTAAAAAATTTTTATTACCTAGATGAAATTTGTGGAATCTATTCTGAGCAACAATACAACAGATGACCACTGCCAGGAATTTGTGAATCAGAAAGGACTCTTGCCTTTGGTTACCATTTTGGGTCTTCCCAATCTGCCCATTGACTTTCCCACATCTGCTGCCTGTCAGGCTGTTGCAGGTGTCTGCAAATCCATATTGGTAAGAAGCATCTGGCCAAATGTTTTCATTTCTTTTTGGAAATCAATTTTGCGATACTTCTGTATATGTGTTTTTACTGTGGTCTCCCTTCAATGAAAAAATAATGAATAATTTTGTGTTACGTTGTATAAGTGAATTTTGTGACTAGTATATAGTGTGCCATGTTATTTCTCATTGAAAAGTCAAAGTATTTTTTCTTTGTTCCTGAGTTTGGTAGTTCTAACATCCTTAGAGTTTATTGGAGGGGAAAGTATATCTCCAAGAAGGCTTTGTAGTTGGGTTTTATTAGTACATCACCCTTCTTTGTTATGGGTGCTTTTTAACACATTTTATGTTTATGGTTATGTTTAACCATGTATTTTCCTCTCCTTTAGAGTTTGATAGTCATGTATTTTAAGCATAATTGACATGCATTTCATTGCCCATATTTAATTCCCCCGATTTTCAAGCTTGATAGTCTTGTATTTTAAGCATAATTAGCATGTAATTCATTGCTCATATTTTGCCAACAGTGAAGCTTCTTTATTTTATTTTTCATAGTGGTAAACTATACATAACATGAAATTTACCATCTTAACCATTTTGAATTATAGAGTTCAGTAGTGTTAAGTGTATTCATATTTATGTGCAGCCAATCTCCAGAACTCTTTTCATCTTGCAAAAATGAAATTATGCCGTTAAATTCCGCATCCTCCCCTCTCTCCAGCCCTTGGCAACTGCCATTCTACTTTTTATCTCTAAATTTGACTACTCTAGGTACCTCATATAAGTGGGATCATAAAATATTTTGTGTGTGCGACTGGCTTTTTTCATTTAGCATAATGCACTCAAGGTTTCAACCATTATGTAGCATGTGTCATAATTTCCTTCCCTTGTAAGGCTTAATAATCCATTGTGTATATATACCACATTTTGTTTATCCATTCATCTGTGATTGACACTGGGTTGCTTTCACCTTTTGGCTGTTGTGAATACTAATGATGCTGTGAACATGGATGTAATAGAACTCTTTGAGACTCTACTTTTAATTCTAATTTTCCCACATCCTAACCAATTCTTGTTTTCTGTTTTTTGACAATAGCCATTCTAGTGGGTAGGAAGTATCTAATTTTGTTTTTGACTGGCATTTCCCTAATGCTTAGTGATAGCGAACATCTCTAAATGGGCTTGTTGTCCATGTATATATCTTTGGAGAAATGTCTATTCAAGTTCATTGCTCTATTTTAATCATATTATTTGTTTTATTGTTGAGTTATAAGAGTTGTGTATTCTTCTTCTACACATATTAATACCTGATATTAATGTCTTCTCAGGTATATGATTTGCAAATATTTTTCCTGTTCTGTGAGTTGCCTTTTCATGGTTATCTTTTGATGCACAAGCATGTTCAATTTTGATAAAGTTCAGCTTCTCTTTTTTTATTTTTGTTGCCTTTGTAAACACCTGTGTTTTTGGTGTCATGTCCTAGAAACCGTAGCCAAATTCAGTGTTGTGCAGCTTTCCCACTATGGCTTCTTCTAAGAGTTTTATAACTTAGCTCTTATAGTTGGGTCTTTGATCCATTTTGATTAGATTATTTTTATATGGTAAAAGTCTCCTTTCCTATTGAATGGTCTTGGTGCCTTTGTCAAAAATCATTTGACCGTATATATGTGAAGATTTAATTCTGGGCTCTCTATTCTGTTCTGTTGGTCTTTATGTCTGTATGCCAGTATCACAGTTTTGATTACTGTAACTTTGTAATAGAAATCAAAAAGAGTGAGACCTCCAAAAAATTTTCCCCAACTTGTTTTGGCTATTTGGGTTCCCTTAAGATTCCATATGAATTTTAGAAGGGATTTTTTTCTAATTCTGCAAAAACAAAACAAAAACCAGCATTGGAATTTTGATAGTGATTACATGAAATCTATGAAACTCCTTTATTAGCTGGGCTGCAGAGTGATAAGTAATTCCTGCTAAAAATGAGAACTCCAGTTGCTTACAGATTTGGAAAGATCCATAATTGTGACGTGACTTTATTTTGTTTTACTCTTTGAAATATTGAATTAAATGCTCTTCATTAGCAAGAGGGGAAAAGATCTTTATCATACCTATAATATACTGTGAAAGGATAAGAGAGATTTATTGAAAGCCATAGGAAGGCACATAATTTCTCCTGTCTTTGCGTGGCAAGTGATGGAGTTTTATTGTCAGATTTTTCTCCATACTTGAGAGGAAACCACAAGGGTCTTATAATCCTTGGGTTGTCAGATAAAAACAAATTACCTACCTGATGCCTATGTTAGAATAATCTCTCTTGTTTTAAGAAGAGAACATTGTAATAATGATTCACTTCCATGCTTTGGAACTTTGCCTAACATTGTTTCCTACTGAGCAAAATTTGGAATTAATCCTATACCATAGAGTCCTTACGATAACAACGTCAATTTGGCCATCGTAAGTTTTTAAGTGTTACTGGCTCACCAAATTTGAAAGTAATGTGTTGCTCTAGAAAGAAATGTTAATGTATGTTGTACCTGAGTTCATACTTGGGTTCTACCACCAGGTAAGAGACCATGGCCATATCTAAAATCTGGGAGACTTCTGTTTAATTGTCACTTCCATTGTGACTATTAAGGCATGATGAATTTGAAGCTCATTATGTGTTAACACTTTAATTATTATTCCTGTTTCAGACACTGTCACATGAACCCAAAGTCCTTCAAGAGGGTCTCCTTCAATTGGACTCCATCCTCTCCTCCCTGGAGCCCTTACACCGCCCCATTGAATCCCCTGGGGGCTCAGTATTGTTGCGGGAACTGGCTTGTGCAGGCAATGTTGCTGATGCTACCCTCTCAGCCCAGGCCACACCTCTGCTGCATGCACTTACTGCTGCCCATGCCTACATCATGATGTTTGTTCATACTTGCAGAGTTGGACAGGTAAAAATAATCTTAGGGGTGAACATATTAATTTAAAGGCAATGAAATACCTAGGGCATACATCTAGCAGGCTACTTTACTTAAAAGGAGGTCTGCTTGAGGTAGCAGCTAAAAGAACAGTTCAACTTAGGATGAGATGTGTTTTGACAGTGTCAAAAAGTTGAGTGACTGTATAATTTATTATGTGAAGTGGACTTTGTTGAGAGTAAAAGAGGTTATTACCCTTTTTAGCAGACAAACATCAATTGGGTATTCATGTGGCCTTAGTATTTCCTAATCTTTCTACAAGTCCTTATAGGTCTGATAATGGGATGGCATAGATAGGACATTTTACCACAGAACATTTAAATCAATAGTAATTAACAGATTAGTAAAAATTTGCTACGTATCAAACCCTTTTCCTGCAATCTATAATCCCTAGTTCTAGAAAGAAGGCATTTTGTATATGTCCTCACAATTTTACTATATTTATTCCTAGATAATTGATTTTAAAGATTAACGGTATCAACATTAAACAAAACAGAGTTCAACAGCCCTGTTTTATACTGTTGAGCAGGAGTGTGTTCTCTGTTACCTGTGAATTGATTGAATTCAAAATAAAATAGCACAATTATAAACAATTTAGAAAATTAAATTACTTAACAAAGCTTGGGGATTGATTTTTATTACTTACCTTTTTTTTATTGAATGAAATAAAATTAAGATGGAAAATTAAATTCAGGAATTAAATCCAGTTATTTACTGAAGTAATGCAATTGGATGGAAATAACAATACCCCCACCAAATAAATCAGAAAGTACTTAATGAACTTGCAAAACCATTTCTTTGATTCAGAAAAAAAGTAGCCTATGATGCCTTTCTTTCACTTTATAAAAAGCAAAGAGCAGTGTTATGGAAATAGTTTGTAAATGTTGTAAGAGGATATTTTGTGGAACTGTCGTCTTGAATGTGGACATTTTGATGAGGTGGGTAACTCTGTGAGAATAGCAATGAAAAAAAAATTCATTAAGCTTATACAACTATTGAAGGTTGATTTTTTTTATTTTTTTAAGTATGATTGTTCAGGGAACATCCCAAAGGTGAAATTCTTGTTATGATTACAGAGTGAAATTCGTTCCATCTCCGTAAACCAGTGGGGCTCTCAATTGGGTCTGAGTGTTTTGAGCAAGCTGAGCCAGTTATACTGTTCCCTGGTGTGGGAAAGCACTGTCCTCCTCTCCCTGTGTACCCCAAACAGGTAAGAGAATGATTCTCCCTCTTTATTCTGTTACCTAAATTCAGTGACCCTGGAGGATTGCTTTGGTTGGGGATAGGAGGGTGTGGAAGAGAATTCAGAGGCTTCCTAGTCCTTCCCTCTTACCAGCCTAGGAACTTGCTGACAAATTGTAGCATTTTGTGCATCTTTGATTTGGTATACCAATTATGCTTTGTTGGCATGGTGGATGTTTAAAATGTGTTCCTGTTGTTAGCCAGATACAAAAACGTGAGTTGGAAACCTTGTGGGGTACTACCTCAGGAATTATAGAAGCTTTATTACATTCAGTTTAACTTACCTGCTATAGGAGGGATAGTGTCAGCCAAGCAAGTTAGAGACCATTTACAATATAAGAGGTGAACTATCAGTATATATATATATATATATATATATATTTTTTTTTTTTGCTCAGTATTTCTCTTGTTGCAGCCTACCATCTGGGTGCGAATTTGGCCAGGCGGATATGCAGAAACTGGTTCCAAAGGATGAGAAGGCAGGTACGACCCAGGGCGGAAAAAGATCAGGTAACTCTAAGAAACTAAAATCTTAGTCATTACTTCTAAGTTCCGTTCCTATGTCTTTATAGGTTTATTATGAAAATTTTTAGTTAGTTCTATCATCCATAGTCTTGTTTTCATCCTCTCACTGAGTTTTAGTCATTTCCTCCATAAAAATGTATATACATAATGGTAAAAGTTAGAAAATATAGTAGAAAGAATTACCCATATTTCTGCCACCAAAAAAATAAAACAATTTTGGAAGTGTCTGCCCCGTCTTTTTTCTCTGAGTATATTTGTCATTGTCTTAGATAAAACATTTCGTAGATCTCTCTTCTCACTTAATGTTAAATGCCATATAAAGGTGCATGAATTAACTATTCCCTGTTAAGTTTCTAATATGCTAGTTTTTTAAATGAACAGTTTTATATCTACTTTTCTGCAAATATAAGATTGATTACTAGAAATTACTGTATCAGAGGGTATTAACTTTTAATAAAAAATCTCAATTTCTATGTTGATTGCATATTAGAATAATTTTGATTATAATTAGGTTAAACATGTTTAAAAGTGACCATTTTGGCCGGGTGCGGTGGCTCACGCCTGTAATCCCAACACTTTGGGAGGCCGAGGCGGGTGGATCACGAGGTCAGGAGATCGAGACCATCCTGGCCAACATGGTGAAACCCCGTCTCTACAAAATTAGCTGGGCGTGGTTGAGTGCACCTGTAGTCCCAGCTACTCGGGAGGCTGAGGCAGGAGAATTGCTTGAACCCGGGAGGCGGAGGTTGCAGTGAGCCGAGATTGTGCCACTGCACTCCAGCCTGGTGCCCGGTGACAGAGTGAGACTCTGTCTTTTTTAAAAAAAAAAAAAAAGTGACCTTTTTAATTAATACTTTTTAATGTGGCTACTAGAAAATTTAAATTATGTATGTGGTTCACGTTATATTTCTATCGACAATACTGCTTATAAAGAAGGTTGTTTTTATATTATCTCACAATAAAAATTCCAAATTTCAATAAGTAGAAATCATGCACAATTTTCTGACTCTAATGCTACAAACCTAAAATTAATACAAGCAACTTTTCCAGAAAGTTTTTTCTCCTGAGTTCTATATAAAAGAGGAAATTAAAAAATGATAAACTACTAAGAAAGCAATGAAGATAGTTCTGTGTATAAAAATGCATCAGGCCAGGCCCAGGGGTTCATGCCTGTAATCCCAGCACTTTGGGAGGCCAAGGCCGATAAATTGTTTGAGCCCAGGAGTTCTAGACCAGGCTGGGCAATGTGACAAAACCCCATCTCTACAAAAAAAAAATACAAAAATTAGCTGGCCGTGATGGTACATGCCTGTAGTCACAGCTACTAGGGAGGCTGAAGTGGGAGGATCACTTGGGCCCATGAAGTTGAGGCTACGGTGAGCCATGAGTACATCCCTGCACTCAAGCCTTGATAACTAAGCAGGATCCTGTCTCAAAAAAAAATAAATTGATCTGATATGCTTAAAACTTGTAGAGAAGTTACTAAGGAGAGGGAAATTTCTAAGGAACTAATAAAGCTGACATAGGCTTAGAACCAACAAATAAGGACTTATGTATGACAGCTGGTTATTGTGAGGGATGGGATAACATTAATAAACTATACACATACTTGACAAAATGAGAATCTCAAATTTAGTCAAAATGTACCAAATTTAACTCAGGGAAAGAATAAATTTACTAAGAACTGAGAATGAAATTAGATTCGCTGTCAAAGATTTGCCTCTCTTAACAATTCTGATAATTTTTTTCTAGCAATTTATTTAACACATTTAACAAACATGACTCAACTTCTCCACAATTTTTCTGGAATGTTAAAAGAAAAACTTGGTGACTTGTTTCATAAGTTTGCATAAAGCTCATTCTTAGATCTAAGAGCACGCATATACCAAAGAAAAAGACACATCTCACATTCATATGCACAGTTCTTAAGTGCTAGGAAATAAAATTTACCATTGGTAATCTGTGATGTCCAGTTTGAATTTAACAAGCTATATAACATTCTAGTAGGACATCCACATTGACAGCATCGGGCACTATGCACACTGTAGTCTATGTGAATGGTATCCTCTGGGTTGTGTTGTGCCTACAACAGTCTTCCAAGGTAGCCCTTGGTTAATACTATTCATATGCTCTCATTTGAAGATATCAGCATTAGCTACTTAGAACTCCAGACAGAGAAGCATATCAGTACAATATTTGGGTTGTGTTTTTGTTTCTTCAAATTTAGGAAGCTGTGGGAATTGAAAAAGTAAGAAAAACCATAGCTAATCTTTCTCGGTACTCCTCAAGGAACCAGGTAAATGTTGGCTCTACATCATCCTATTGCTCCCCTCTTATATCTGTAGATGGGGAACAGGATGGAACAGCTGGAAGTATGGATGCTTCTACCCAGGGCTTATTGGAAGGCATTGGGCTAGATGGTGACACATTGGCTCCCATGGAGACAGATGAACCTACTGCTTCAGACTCTAAGGGCAAATCTAAAATCACACCAGCAATGGCCGCCAGAATTAAGCAAATCAAGCCTTTGTTATCAGGTGAGTGATTCTCCTTTCTCCTACCTTTTCTGTCTTTCAGTCCCTTAGTCAGTCCTCAAACAGATTGAGTTGGAAAGGCCATGTTATTTCATTTAAGGAAGTTTAAAACTTCTGTGACTTATTTTCAGGTGTCCTTTGTTGAGTGGCTGCTATGTGACAGGCTTTGTACTAGCAGCTATGGATACAGAGATGACAGAATCCCTTCCTGAGAGCCATATCTACTACCCTCCCTTTGATTTTTTCCTCCTCCTTACTCTTCAACTATTGTGTATGGCTTCTGCTCCTACCATTTCACTGAAATGTCTCAGCAAGACATCCATAACATCCTTGTTCCTAAGTCCCTTCTCACTTGTCTGCAGCATGGTAGTTGACCCATCATTTCCATCTAGAAATACTCTTCCTTTGGTATTTGTGTTATTAAGCTATCTTCATTCCTTGTTAACTGTGGCAGAACATTTATGGAAATACATGGTAATTTCTTTCTGACTTGGTTGCTTTTTCATTACTGTAAAAATGATTCTATACAATACCAATCTTTCTTCCACCATTTGCTTTAGTTTCAGTGCCCATATGATAGTAAGGTCTGCATCATAAAAGAAGTCAAAATATTCTTGAATAATCAGAACCCTTCTGCCAGATTATCTAATGGCACTTTGGTTCCTGGCACT
>CAUYLG010017910.1:0-38351 GCA_963573385.1 Cacajao melanocephalus | reverse complement strand
GACCTTCCCGGTTCAGCTGTGCTTACTGTGAAACTCTCAGTCCTCAGCGCTTCCAATTGCTGTTCTCCTTGTGGGGACGGGACCAGCCGAGCCGGAGTCGTCCCGTATACTCCGCGCCGAGAAGCGCCGTGCTGGGGCGCCATCAAAATAGCCGCACCGGCCAAAAAAGTCGCGCTAGCGGAACTTTTCTTTTTTTCCAAGGGTTAAAATTTTCATATGGTATGCCAATGACTATAGTATAAAAATGTTCCAAAAGAGTGGTTTTATTTTGCTTCATCAGTGCCAAGGGAATTCAGTTGTCCTGTCTGATTGTTCTTTTATGCTCTAAACTTGGAACTCATGTAACTACCCCACACCTGTACATTGTGTAGGTCAGTGCCTCTGATCTTTCACTAAGACTTTATATAGATGACAATTTTTCCTACTATTGCCCTCAACAAGTGAGTCAGATCTCCACCCTCTCTCTTTTATTTTAAATGAAGGAATAGTTTTTAGCAGTGCCAAGCATAATTCGAGTAATCTTGCTTTCTGTGATCCAGAAGGTGCCTTTCCACCCCAGAATGGAAGCTGGGGACTAATCCCTTGGGCGTTCATCCATGTGTAAAACTGTACTTACTTTTCCCCATCTGACTTGATTACCCTTTTCACTTGTATCACCTGAGAATTTTCTATTCTGTTTTTGTTATTGTTGTTTCAAGCTGTGTTTTGCACTAAAATATTTCTTATTTCTGTACTTTAACAACCATTTCTAGGTGACTATAGTATGAGAGAGGTCTGTCCAAATTGATTGCTCAGCTTTTCATGTTAAAGCACTCCATTTATAAATTTTGAAGAGCCTCAAGCTGAAATTATTAAAATCTCTTAAAGAGTTCATTATTGATTATAACCCTATTGATAAGAAATCTTAAGGCAAATAGAGAAACAAACACTATTATGTCTGTCTTTCATATCCTGGAGTTGTTAAAATCAATTAAAAGGGTAAGATATTAAAGCACAAGGGAAAGAATAGTGCACATATAGGGGAAAACTGCCTACAAAGCCCTATAAGAGTTCTTAGTTTCTTTGATGTAAGAAATACATTTGTGATTAAAAGAAAAGTATAATTTAATAATACAACATCATTGGTTGGCATTTATCAAATCATTGCTTTGTGGCTGGAAAGGTTAAGTTCTTTGCATATACTAATACATCTAATCATAACATGCTGAGACAAATCCTAAAAATGGTTCTACTTTAAAGATGTTGAAATTAAGCATCAGTTTCCTCTCTTATGCCCTCCTCCCATATCTGCCCCAGGTTCCCAACCAGTGTGCAGTAGAGCTAGTATTTTATTATGATCACGATGAATAGTACTGTCAGTGGGTACAAATGTGATGAAAAAACCAAGCCAGTTTTAAGCAAAAATGATTTATATGGATAAAGATAGTAAATTCTGTTTAGAAACATTGAGATTTAGAAGCTCGTCAAATTTCAAATTTGAGTCTAGTGTTGAGGAAAAGCTCAGTATGAGAGCTATAATTGTACAAATAATCAGAACAATATTAGCCACTATTTATTGAATTTAACTATGTTGTAGGCACTATGTTAAGAAATTTAACACTTCTATTTTCTCATTTTCAATTTTGAAATAACATTATGAAGAACACATTATTGTGCCGATATTACTAAAAGGAAACTGAAACTTAGAAGTTATGTTCAAAAACAGTGCCAAAAATTAGAAAAATGAATTAATAGCCTCTGTGTCTAATTCCAAAGCATGCTTCCTTTCTTCATAAAATCTGTGTTTATTGAAGTACATTCCAAAACAAATATAGGGTCAAGCGACAAATGGCTTCAGGAAAAGTTGTAGAAACTTTGTAAATGATATATTCTTTAAATGAATGAATAGGAAGTGATACTTTTTTATTTTTATTATACTTTAAGTTCTGGGGTACATGTGCGGATGGTGCAGGATTGTTACATAGGTATATACATGCCATGGGGGTTTGCTATGATGGAAGTGATACTTTTTATAAAAATTCTTAGTATTCTACAACTGATAATAAAAATCAATATACTCTGTCATAAAATATTAAGAACTGATATAAATATCTGATAATTCTAGATGTTTTATGTATAAATGTTTATATCATTTACAACATTCTGAAAAACTTTGTCTATGTAATTTTACATTTAAAATAATTTATTAATCTAGGTTATGAATCTCCTTCTGGGTCATGTCTTGTTAAGCTAAGTTTCCCTAATAAGTAATCACTGAGTTTGAGAAGAAATGCTCTAATGACATTTAGTTTTGAAGTTTTATTAATGACCAGTACCAATATTATTTATTTACAGTAGCATAAGTATTGCTGTAGATACTCAACTTCTTAAATAATTTCAAATATAAAGAAAATGGAAATTTTTTTGGAGCATATGCTCATTTACAAAAAAATTTTAGATCAAACTTTCGTGTGAGTTCTTTTGACTGGAAACATTTGGTATTTCCATAAAAATTTTGCAGAATTAATTACTCGTGAGAAGTACTGAATGTACAAATATGGACGTTTTTCCCCTGAATAAATCAATATTATAAAAAAGTAAGATTGATGAGTTGATATGTAAATGTGGGGATGGGGATGAGGGTAGAATAAAAAGTATGACCAAGGCACAGGAATAATTTAACACAGTCGTAGCTAGGTGATTGGGAGGACTAAATTGAGAGCCTGAGAGACTAGAGATTTAAGGTAGACTATTAATATAAGGTAGATATAAGGTAGACTATTAATAAATTGTGTAACTTTGCCTATAACTTACATCTTTGTGAATATTTTTCAATAAGGCTTTGTCATCTATAGCACTTGAATTAAACTAGTATATTTTAAAATTATACCTAATAGATTTCACCTTTACCATATTGTTGCATTTTATACATTTGCATTTGTAATGATTGTATAAAAACTCTTGCAAGACTTAAAAAAGAATAGTTTTTACAATACAGTCTAAGAAAAATAGCAATCCTTAACTGTGGCTGAGTGATCTTTTGAAATTCAAATATAACTATATATCGTCAATTATAATCTATTGTTATAGAAAGATTAGAATAAGTATATGACAAATAACTATGTTCACATATATATTAACTAGAAGAGTAAATCTAAGACTGTATTTCTTTCTGGCTTTTAAGTAGAAGACAAACTATATGTGCTGTGTTTATAAATGAAAAAAATATATAGATGTATAAATATTACAAATATGTACGACGAATCACTAGATATTTATAGTATAAGTATCTGTGATTCTCAATAATGATATATTCAGTTATTTTAATTCTTTGGGAAAACAATATCCAACATTACAGCAATCTCACTGTGAATGTCATCATTGAACAAAATATCAAGAAGTCTATATTTTAACATAGAACTTCTCTTCTGTATTCTCTTAAATTATTTTCAAAAGACACATAATAAAAACTCAAACTTGGATGTGGAAAAACGTAACTGAGCTATTTAAGATAAGAATAATTCATGAGGACAATTATATTACATTTGATGTCTTTGTTTTGGATTTTAAGAAATGTAACTGATTTTTTGTCTCTTGGTAGTGACTATACTGAAGGGAAAGGGAAAAAAATTACAGGCAGTTGGAATTTTCTTTTCTTTAGAAAAATCTCTGTAATATATAAAATGATGAATGTTGTAGTGACAAAGCCCAGGAAGTGTGGGATAATAAGAAATAGCTACAAACTCTGTTAACCCAAGAATGAATGAAATGAAATTGTTTCCCATTATGATGAGAGCTAGACTTTCAGGAGAACTCTGTCTCTATCTTAACTGTCTTTCTTTGACAATTATTATTTTTGTTTTATTCAGCAGTTAAATGTCCTTTGCCCACCAATATATTCTGAGTTAGGTTTATATTAGAGAAAAATGTACAGAGAGAAAAGTAGCTATAATATATAACAGTTCAGAAAGAGTGGTTTTCCAGGGTAATGATAGACATCAAGATGTTATTACGTATATATTATACACAGATAATGTATATATAATATATATAATTTATTGTATATATATTATAAATTATGGTTACATACAACAAGGTAGATAAGAAGATGGAATTTCAAGACAGAATATATGTGGGTTCAAATCTGTATCTGCCAGTAACTGGGTGTGCATCATGCATTCATTCAATAATTTAAATTGAATAAGCCTCAATTGGCTCTATCATAAAAAGAAGATTATGTTTCCGTATTGTGAAAAACTTCCCGCAAGTTATTCTGCTCTTCTCTCTCCTTGCTCCTCTAAACTGTTTACCTTCCTTATCAAAAGCCATTTGTGTCTAAGTAGAGCACAAATAATGTATTTTTATAGGTATACACATTTTGTTTTACTCACAATATATGTAACATATTTTTCAGCATAATTGGTCCAGCAATTGTTTCAGTTCCCTTCAGTTTAATAAGCCACTGCACATGATTCTATTCCACTTTCTCATGTAAATAGAACAGTTTTGCATATAGCATTTTGTAGCAGACTGTGCAATGTAATTAATCAACACCCATGGAAATTTGTATCTGCCTAATAATTCAAAGACTAAGTGTTGTATGCACTAGCAAGTCATGGGTCAACTAAAGTTTGAAAACATTAGAAACTGCAGAAACTGCCTTTTTACCATTTGTTTCTTTTCAACATCTGTTATGCCATCCCAAAGGGAAACCTTTACACAAAATTATCCATTAGGATATCAGTTCTCCACATTTGCACTTTTAAATAGGATTATAAGAAGGAATTTAACTGAAATTTGAGAATTCTAAAAAAATGTATAAGAACTGTATTTTTTGTTAATTCTCCACTTCTTAAGCCCTTCAACCCAGAGCTGGAGAAAAAAAGGGAACCACTGTAGTGAAGAGGGTTTGTTTTATAATATTTGTATATTATAAAACAAAATTTAATGATATTTAATGTTTTAAGGTTCTAAATAATTTTATTCTTTTCAATGTCTTCTCTTCAAAAGAGACATTTGAAATATATATATATATATACTCATATATATACACACATATATATGAGTATATGAAATATATATATACTCATATATATATATGAAAATATATATATGAGTATATGAAATATATATATATATATATATATATATATATATGAGTAGTATTGTATGTGTAGGAGAGCAGAGGAGCAATATTTAGGGCACTATGCTTTCTTTAGAAAATAGAAGTTCTATGGGGACACTTATTCCTAAGTACATTTTCTTATTTGTACCATTTCACTATTATTTTTAGGCCACAAGTAGTGAAAATGAACTTAAGAATTCTAATTCTTGGCTGTTGGACTATAGGTCTGCACTAAATACAGCATCAGCCTACCATCACATGGACCTTTAAATATCTCTATTCCTTAGAGCAGTCAAAATCTATGATAAAGAATCCATGCTCATATTCCTTTTATATATTCAATAACAGCATCATGGGAAACTCACATTTTGCCTTTTTCAAGTGAGGCACGCAGCAAGCTACACTTATTATACAGTGCATGCCATAATGTGGGTTGCTATCTACTCCATGAGAAATTGTCTCATTATTTTCATACTAACAGATGGATCTCCAGCTGCTCACATTTCTTAAGCTTTTAGGATCTCTTAGTCAATGAAAAATATTTTTACTCTTTTTAAATAGAATATTTTTGGTTGTTTTTTTATAACTGATATCCTTTACGATTGCATTCATGTGGCATTTTTTTTACCTTACAACAGAAAAACTCTAGGATGCGTGAGTTACACAGCTATCTGGCAAAGCAAAGTTAATAGCTTTCTTCGATTTTTTTCTTGATATGACACGAATGGGTTTTTATACTAATGGCTTATTTACAATAATCTCCTTTCAGCAGCTTGCCCTCGAGCAACATGAAAATACAATTAATACAAAAGTTTACCAGCACAGTGACTCACAGCAGATGAAATTCACAATCTCCAAATTACAACCTCTTTTAATAGAGTGCTACTCCCTTGGTTCACAGCATGTAAAAATCAGAAGCTGTTTGCAATTGCTCTAGATTTGGATGATTCATTGGTTTATCATCAAATGCCACCTAGTATACTGAGTACATGAATATTGAAAACTTAGTTCTGCATGTAAGATCAAAATTTTAAGAAACAGCTTTTTTGGCTGTTGGAAGAGTATTAGCACATATCTAGTCTACTTGTCTGATTTTATGGGTTTACAGTGAGTTAGCTGTAAATAGGACTGAAGTCTACATTTTGATTTGTGGTCTTCAGCATCCTTTAGCTGCAGAGAAGAGAACACACTTCTGTGGAGCCTTCCTTTGTGAACCTAGAGTATATCAGGCTGCTTGCCTACTACTTGATCTTCAAAAATCTACTCAATCTCCTCATTTTTCCAGAAAGGGCTGTTTCATGAATATTCTACTAAGGTGCCATTGTAATCCTTTATATAACTTTTCAAGAATGCTAGATAAACCATGGCTAATGCATTTGGTTAAATGCCTTCAGTAAACATTCATGGAGCACTAATATATGCCAGGCACTGTGATACACAGGGAAGATAGAAAAATAAGTAAGATGTAATTACTGTATTCAAGATGAGCGAGGTTCCACAGTTACTGCTATGTAGCCATTTCTTGAATGCAGGACTGTATAACTTCCTGCCTTAGAGGCATCTCTTATCACCAAGCTGATGGATGGAGATGGAATAGCTCACTCTGACACTCTCTGATCCTCATGAGATAAAAGCATGAAGAAGTTGTCCCATCTGAAATTTTAAAAGCAAAATAGACTTCAGCATGTATTACCAAATTTTATGTTACTAAGGAACACATTGTGAAAGCTGACAAACTGATTCTTATTCAATAGTGTGTTAATGATCTCCTAAAGCCACCTTCTCTGGAAGGTGTCTTTCATAACAAATCATAAAATAACACTTTTGTAATGTTATATTTCATTTGAATTGCACAGATCACAAACCATTGTCATTTTTTTAAAAATACATTTTGGGATACATGTGCAGAACGTGCAGGTTTGTTACATAGGTATATACCTGCCATGATGGTTTGCTGCACCCATCAACTAGTCATCTACATTAGGTCTTTCTTCTAATTCTATCCGTCCCCTAGCCCCCCACCCCACAGCAGGTCCTGGTGTGTGATGTTCCCCTTCCTGTGTCCATGTGTTCTCATTGTTCAACTCCCTGTTATAAGTGAGAAGATGCAGTGTTTGCTTTTCTGTCCGTCTGTTAGTTTGCTGAGATGATGGTTTCTAGCTTCACGCATGTCCCTGCAAAGAACATGCACTCATCATTTTTTATGGCTGCATAGTATTCCATGGTGTATATGTGCCACATTTTCTTTATCCAATCTATCATTTTTAAGTGGAATTATGTAAGCTAATGGTATATCCATTTCAAATTTACTGTTAATTTTCAACTTTTTAATGCATGCTATATGTGTTTATCTGGCTGTTCATGTACATTTTAAATACTTTTTAATATGACAATAAAAACTAAGCACATTCTTTTCTTTAGCATAATTTTACCAGTTCAGATTCAAAATTCTGAAATAAAAAGTTAGCCTGAGTTGCAAAAACAAATAGGTTAGAATTAACAAGTCATTTTGTAAATGGAAAAGGGTTATAATAGTTTATTTTTTCAAAATAATCAAATTCATTTACTTTCACTATGCTTTATAATGTTTACTGATTCAATAATACTTATAAATGAATAGAATAATCACAAAATCTTTATTAAGAACCCATTATGTGTCAGATACATGCTGTGGGCATGATAAAATAGATATATTTCCTGCTTTTGGAGTGTTCATCTGCTAGAGGAGAAGGTTGACTTATAAGAAATAAATAAAGGAAATAATTATAGATTGTTAATGTGATATTAAAAACCAATAAGTATTTTGAAGTAAATGATGAGAAGGACACGCTTGATATAGGTTTAAGTTCTCCTGCGAGATATTTGATGTAAGCCCTGAAAGGGACAATAAATGTAGCCATGGAGGAAAAGATAAATGTGAAAAAATAATGCATTTCAAGGATGGGAAGAAATGTGAGCAAATACTTGAAATATGAAAGGAAAAATAGGAAGTAGCATTAAAGATGGGCGTAAAGAAAGAGCATCAAAATAAGCTGCATAATTTAGGCAACATGAAGAGTAATCAGGAGTCTTCTAGCCAAGGTGATGGTTGGGATTCATCTCAAGTAAGGGAAGAAATTAAAGGATTGATTTTAAGCTACATTGGGATATGGTCCAGTGTAACTGTTTTCAAAGATCATTTTACAGTTAAGAGAATGAAAGTACACACAGGCGTGTTGGGAAACAAATGTAATAACCTGTTTTTACTCAGTAGATTTCCTGCTTAAAGTTACATCAGAAACTATATTTTTCTATTGTGATTACCTGTTGATTTATATGTTACATTCTTATCAAAGTTCAGTATTTTCTCTGGCTCCTGAAAAATATCATTAGGTTCACTATAAACACAATGTCAAAGAGAGTATCTTTTCACATTTTTTTTTTAGATGAGGTCTTGTTCTGTTGCCCAGAAGGAGAGTAGTGCAGTGGCATGATCATAGCTCACTGCAACCTAGACCTACTGGGTTCAAGTGATCCTTCCACTTCAGCCTCCGAACAGGTGAGAATACAAGCACATGCCACCACCCCTGACTAAGTTTTTAAATTCTTCATAGAGATGGGGTCTTGCTTTTTTGCCCAGGCTGGTATTGAACTCCTGGCTTCTAGTGATCCTCCTGCCTTGGCTGCTTGAAATGCTGGGATTACAGGTGTAAGCTGCAGCACCCAACCTTTTAAGTGTTTTTATTGTCATGGATAAAGAAAATTATACAACTTGAAAATATTAAAATTGAGGTTTGCACAGAAATATCTAAAAGAGCAGCCATTGTAAGAGAATGCTTAGATTACAATGACTGTATTTTACCTAGAAAGGTGAAATATGTCTGAGCTGTAGTATTCCTATAACATAAAAATATATTGGCTCTTTTAGTTTCTTTCTTAAAACTAAGCAGTTTTTGTCATGAGACTGTTGTTTATGGTCCCAGTCTGTATTGCTTTGTGACTCACATTCAAGTTACTGAGATAAAAAGGAGTAAATATATTGCTTTCCATTCAAACTGATCTCCAAATTGAACATGGCCACAAGTTCAAACTAGCTTACCTTTGAGACTGTGTTATAATTATACGTAAATATCCACAAAAGTCTTTAGCAATGTGGCTTTGTTTTGCTAAAACTCTCTTAAATGAAGGATTTCTGTTTAAGGAAAATAATATATAATTATAACTTGGTCTTCTGGGATAGTTGTTTCCTCTTTTCACCAAGGGAAGTAGGAACAGGTGATTTTAAGCCTGTGCTGGGAGGGCAGAGACAATGAGGCACCTAAGATATAAGTATATTTGAAGTTCTTGTTTTGTGTTTGTTTTGTATTTTAAAAGATTATTTTCTTTGCTTTCAGAGTTCAATGCTCTGATCTCTATATTAGAAAATGGCTTCAGATAGAATGTGCTTGTAGGTAACGCACTTTCCTACTCAGAATAACGAGCTTAACAACAGTTACTGTGTTCAGTGGCTCTTCATGGACCATCTTTCCTGTCCAGAAGATGCATTTTTCCTTTGCCAGTCTTAAATCCAGAAGGCATAGGAGTGGGAATTGTCTCTGGTTATCATCTAAAGAGATGGACATTTAATGCTTAACCCTGTACAACCATCTTCCCTACTCACATTTGCTTTGTCCACTCACATGCCCTGTCTGGTAGTGAAGAGCTCAATAATTAACCACTTGTTAAAGAGACACACATCTCAAAACCAAGGGCCCATGGAGAGACTCAAATAGCTTACCCTTTTCACATTTAATCAGATTAATTAGGTCTCATTATAATCTGCCCAACTATCCATTTTATTTAGTGAAACTCACTTGATAATAGAAAAATATTTTCTGTAACTTTTATTGTGACTCATTAAAATAATCTTCGTTTTTAAAATAATTTTTAATGATAATACACTAGTCAAATAGGAATGCATGTTATTATAACTCTCATTAGTCTCTAACTCAGAGGGATATAATTATTAAATAAAAATTTCTAAATATTTTAAAGAAAATTATTTTTATTAAAAAAGCAAATTATAAACATATTGTTAATTCTTTCTAGTTAGAAATAATTAATTTTATAATGTGTTATTTTTCCTGTAATTATAATTTCAAAAAAGATTATTCAAATAGGCATCTAAAATTATTTTTAGGAAGTATGGTTTTATGGTGTCTGAGGAAGAATAAATTTTAAAAAATTTAATTATTTGATTTATGAGGCAAGTTGGATCAAGAGGAATAACGGAATATGGGTAGGAGATGTGAAAAATCTCTTTGTGATACAACAATGCAGAAAAAGAAAAAAGAAAGAGAAAGAGAGAGAGTAAGAAACAAAGCAAACAAGTTACAAAGCAGGAGAGAAAAGAGAAAATAAATAATTTTATAAGATTAATTTAAGATTAACTTTTGGGAAAGAAAATTTGAATTTTTAAAAGAAAGCAAGTGATTAGAAATATACATCTTATATAATTTTTAAAAGATCTGATCTTTCCAATAAGAATATAAAAGTTATATATAAAATTCATATTACATATCAGAAAAATGTTAGGTGTATATTTTATATATATGTATAAACATGTTATTGAGAAGACACAGTGATAGTATTATTACAATTATTCCTTTAGGAAGTTTAACGTATATATACATACATGTATATATTTCTAAAAATAGCGAACGCAATTTTTTTGCCTTAATATTTTAGTTTCTCTATCAGGTATTCAAAGATCTACACTTTTTCTACATCTTGAAGAAGATGTAGTTTTCCTTTGTTGTGCCATGTTATTTTTTTGCCCTTGGAATTTTGCTATTTCTTCTGTATACTCCTCTTTGGGAATATGAATGCAAATACGTACATAGCAACATCTGTCTGAATATTTTATTTTGAGATTTTCAATGTGAATAATGTTATATTTCACTTTACACTGTCCATTGTGGCAATCAATAAGCATCTCTTATAAGAATTCTAATTCTGAGAATCTTGAGTTTCTATTAAATCTACTATACCTCTATTAAATTAAATGGTAACTTCTCTTACACTCCTTCAAGGTTCTTGACAGTTGAAATTTACAGAATACTCAAAACTCTGCAGTCCTGAGAATATTCTATTATCATAGCTTTTAATGCCACTGCCTTGATTTTCAGAGTATATTTCATAAAGACTATACTCTCCAACAGGGAGATTTATGATTCATGATTTATGTCCTTACCAAAAAGATCCCCTCATTAGTTTTAGATTCAGAGTAAATGCAGGAGGTGAAATACTGATAGGAACTGTGTAAGAGGAAAAACGTTTCGTCTCAAAACCCAAGTGTAAAATATTTCAGTTGGTATAAAACTTATGTTTTCATTCTAGGAAACTAGAATTAAAATCTTGCGGAGTTAATGGGCTTTATTTCAACTTTCAGGTGGGCAAGCTCAATATTATTAAAATAGTGATGGCTCAGGGTTGCCTCTTTTGATTAGCTTCCATGTTTTACCTTAGGGTAAATTCTTGACAGATTTTGGAAATTGATAGATTATCTATATTTTCACAATGTTAATGATAGTTTGGGTGGGTCTACCATTTACATTTAAAATTATACACGATTGCCATTTTATTGGTAAATTCAGTGTTAACTTAAAAAAATCAGTTTCAGGCTAAAATTGTTTTTAAACTTAAAAAATAAATATTACTCTATCATGCCTGTGTGGGGATTATTGCAACGTAAATTACTCCTTGACTGGATTACTAGATATAATGCTTTGTCATTGGGTATCTTCATATCTAGAAGGAAAACTATAGGCAAGGTAGATATATTTATTTCCTTTAAATTTTCATAGCACTTTAAAATTCACAAAGTACATTTATGGGCATTGCCAAATTTTATCCGTGAAACAACAGAATATTATTTTCATATCTATTTTACAAATGGGAAAATTGACATTCTGAGTGAAGCACTGCCTTATACAGAGTTGGACAGTGAGGGAAAGAATTGTAAATCAGAGTAGTTTATTCCCATAGAATAGTTCTGCAGAGCTTGTTTGTCCCATAATATCCTAGACATTATGTCAGGTCTTGAGGAAAGACATAAATCACATGTCATCCTCCAACTTCCCATTCTTTGTTTCCCTTTCTTCTGTAATGGTAAAGGCAGCTCTGTGCCATCAGGGACAACAGTGCCTAGAGGCGTCAGCTGGCTGCAGGTTTTCAATTTGGTATGAGGGCAATGCCACTCTGCCTCTCTTAGCCTCTGACCCATCCGATATCCCCGTCTGCATAGGATATATTGGTTGTTGTGATACTGAAACATTTCATCTCTGCTTCTGTGTGATATCCCTTTCAAATTCATATGCTTTGCTTGAGCCAAAAGGTTGCAATTGAAATTAAATTATGAAACCAGGCAGAGCCATTTCAACTGATGGGTCATGAGCTAGTCATCTAGCCCCAAGTTTTGACTCCTTTTTCTATTACCTACAGTACCTTACAATGCTTTCTATGCAGTTGCAGCCACTGAATGAGAAAAGGGATAGATCAGAGTGTTTACTTGCAAGATAAGCCAATTTAATCATTAGTTACCTTTTTGTTCTGGATGGAATGTGGAGCAGTGGCTCCTTTTTTCACAGATAGCTTTACTTCTTCTGGAATACTAAGGGCTTAAGCCCTGCGCTTTTATGAGTCTTCAAAACAATCTGTATTTGAAATATGAAAATACTATCTACTTGAGGGAAATAGTTTAATCAGTATGTATATTACATTGAATATTAGAACTTGGTATTACTTTAATTGTCAAGTACAATATAAGAGAACATTGCAACATGCAAATACAAATAATCATGGGATATTGTCAAGCAGATTGGTACTCTGGCCTATAGATGCTAACATATAATTGACCCTCTTTCCTAAGTGAGAACTTAAGCCAGGACATATTAAATGACTGGAATTACTTCAAACTGAGTACTTCAGTGCAAATAAGAATTACACTACTTTCTCAATTAGTTCAGAATTCCTATGCCATTTTAATGTATGCGGGTTTGAAAGTAATGCTTTTTTTTTCTTCTGAAGAACTTATAAAAGCAGTTTGTAGTGAGTCAAAAGTAGATTAATAGGAAGATGAAGTAGATGCACTTTGCCTTATTTTCCTAAGTACAACTTAAAAATATGTTATATTAATATAAGTTACATTTATATTTGTAAAACATAAAAACCTGAAAGATGGAGAAGAGATGGCAGGAAGGCAAACTGGCTAGGAATCATGGAATTAATCGTGCAGTGATATCCTTAGGTTTTACTTTTTCATCATGTATCCTAAATTGTGTGCTAGAGAAGGTGATAACCTGAAAGCACCAAAAAGGTTCAGACAAAAACAAAAAGAAAAACCTCCCCAAAGCCTATTGTTTATATTCAAATACCAGGAAAAGGGCAGCTGAGCATGACAGAAAACCTTTAAGCTCTACTTGCAGTTCTGTGGTCAAACAACAAGCAAAAACTATGGTCCCATCCAGCCAAGCCAGCAGAGTGCAAATGAGGAGCCTCGCTTACTGCACTGCAACTAGCTACCCCAAACACATCAAAATTTGTGAGACACAGGTAAAATGGTTACTAGAGGGAAATGTAAAGCACTAAATACATACATCTGAAAAGAGAAAAATCCCTCAAATCAATAATGTAAGCTCCTTTCTAATAACTGAGAAAGTGAAGTGCAGAATTAATCCTATGCAACGGAATGAAGGAAATAATACATGATCAGGAAGAATAAATTGAGAACAAAGGAAAATCTTTAAAGACAGCCATGTTAGTACTTTGAAAAATCAATAAAATAAGCTTTTAGACAGACTGACAAAAACAGAGACAGACACAATTTATGAATATCATGAATGAAATAGAGAGTATCACTAAAGACTCTATAGATACCAAAAGGATAGTAAGAAAATATTACAAACCACTCTATACACATAGATGACAACTTAGATGAAATACACCTATTTCTACAAAATAAAAAGAAAACACCAACTACCAAAATTCACTCAATATGAAATAGGTCATTTGAATAGCCCTGTAACTAGTAGGAAATCGAGCTGGAAATTCAGATTGCTGCCTGGCAAGTTCAAAGCCCTCACGCCTCTGAGTCAACAGGCAAAGAAGAGAGTTACTGTGTGTCTTGGTGTTTGATCCTGGTTACCAAGGGAAATTGTACTCTTACTCCACAAGGGAAATAAGGAAGAATATACCTAAAATACAAGACATAAATTAGGGCATTCCCTATGATTAAAGTTAGCAGTAAACTATAACAACCTGATTCAAGCGAGACTACTAACAGCCAAAAACCCTTCAGAAATGCAAGTTTAGCTCATCTTACCAGGTAAAGAACCATAAACAGCTGAGGTGCTTGCTGAGTACAAAGAGGATGCAGAATGGATTAGAAGAAGGTAGTTATAAATACTAGTTATGACCCCATAATCACTTACAGAAATGATAGGACTGTAACTGTCATGAATATTTCTTATTTTGTTACAAATATGTTTGCGTGTATGGGTGTATGTGTGTGTATCTCAAATATCTTTGTTTTCTTCTCTTACCATCTTGTCATAGAACATAAGATGTACTGACTTCGTATCATAACATTTACGTAATGTTAACTTGTGTTGTAGTATTTTAGTACAGGATATTAAGGAGGTGAGTGACATCACTCAAGGTCTTTGCATCCTTTGGCAAGAGTTAGTGCATTTGTGGTTGTATGCTGGGTACTTGTACCATGAAAAGCAGAAGTATGACTTTGTTATTGTCTTTACTTGAAG
Source organism: Cacajao melanocephalus (assembly GCA_963573385.1). Classification (NCBI taxonomy): domain Eukaryota; kingdom Metazoa; phylum Chordata; class Mammalia; order Primates; family Pitheciidae; genus Cacajao; species Cacajao melanocephalus. Next base: position 23,468 of record CAUYLG010017910.1, on the reverse strand, counting down.
ATTTAGTATGGACTAAAGAAATGGGTCACAAGTTCATAAGGTTTGGACTTTAGATTTTTAATTTTATGTTTAAGGTTTACTTGTAAACTAGGTATATATAAAGGCTAGGACATGGTATATAGCTATTACGTCAAATACTGGTCTAGATGTTGTTTTGAAGTTATTTTTTAGATGAGATGACCATTTAAAGCAGCAGAGTTTGGTAAAGGAGGTTAACTTTCTTAATATAGAAAGGCTTTATTCAACTACTTGAAGCCTTAAAAAGAAAAGGCTGGCTCCCCTGAGGGAGAGAGAATTCTCCTTGCAGTCTGTCTTCAGACTCTAGCTGCAAAATAAGTTTTTCCTTGGTCAGCCTGACAACTTACCCTGCATATTCTGTTACTTAACAGCTTTCATGGTCATATGAGGCAATTTCTTCACCTAAATGTCTTTCTCCCATCTCTCTCTCCACTATATTTCTGTTTATTAGTAATAAATATTTGAACACAATGTTATTTACAATTTCTCAAAACAAAATGAAATATCTAGATGAAAATCTAGTAAAACATGTTCAGAGTTTTTATATTGAAACTATAGAACTTTATGAAGTAAGCTAATGAAAACCTAAATAAATGAATACACTTTTTTCATAGATTGGAACATTCAGCATGGTAATTATGCCAATTTTGTCTAAATTGGCACACACTTAACATAATTCTTACCAAAACTTTGAGATACAGGTTTGATAAAATTCCTATCAAATTTTAAATAATACTATTCTAACATATATATGGAAAGGAGATGGAACTAGCAGTGCTGAAACAATTTTGAAAAAGAGTAAAGTGGGAGAAAGCAGTCTACTAACTTCAAGTCTAATTTTCTGGTCACGATAATGAAGACAGTGCTGTTTTGGCTGAAGTATAGACATATAGTTCAGTAAAACAACAGAGAACTCAAACAGTCCCATACAAATTCCCATTTGCTTTTTGACAAAAATGCAAAAGCAATTCAGTGTAGGACTGATAGCCATTTTAATAAAATTTGCTGCAGCAATTGAACGTCCATATATAGTAAAATGAATTTCAATTGAAGTTTCAAAAGTTATTAAAAAGTTAATTTAAATTGGATCATGGACTACAATGTAAAATTATCAAACTTTTAGATTAAAAACTTAGAAAACATTCTTTAGGCAATAGAGCAAGGCAAAGTGTTCTTATATTTAACATCAAAAGTATAATTCATAAAAGGACAAGTTGATAATTGGGCTTCATCAAGATTAAAAGTTTGGCTCTACAAAAGATACTATTAAAAGGATGAAAGAAGAGTTTGAAGATTGGGAGAAAATATTTGCAAACCATACATATAATAAAGGGCTAACATCTAGAATATAATTCTCAATATCCAACAGTAAAAAAGAAAAAAACGCAGTTAGAAAATAGCCAAAAATACAAAAATAGGTAATTTACCAAAGAAGTCATATTCAATTAAGCACATGAAAATATATTCAATATAATTAACCATTAAGGAAATGCAAGTGAAAACCATAAGGGGGTACCACTTCACACCTAGCAGAATGGATGCAATAAGTAACAATTTTATCAGCAAATACTGGGAAGGATTCAGAGGAATTTATTCACTGGTACATTGTTGGTGAAAATGTAAAATTGCACCACCACCTTGGAAAACATTTTGACCATTTCTTACCAAATTAAACATTGAACTATAATATGATACATTACACCACTACTGAGCATTTATCCTAGAGAAATAAAAATTTATGTTTATGCAAAAGCCTGCTCACAAGTGTTTGTTTATGGTAGCTTTATACATAAGAGCCCAAATCTGGAAACCACACAGATGTCCTTCAAAAGGTAAATGTTTTAAAAAATTATGATACCATGGGCTACCATATAATACTACTCAGCAATGAGAAGGAATAAACAATTGATGCATGCAACAACTTGGATCTATCTCTGGATAACAATCCTGCATTAAAAAAAATAAAGCCAGACCCAAAAGGTGAAATGCTGTGTAATTCCACTTGTTTAACATTCTTAAAATGACAAAATTATAAAAATGATAAACCTATTAGTGGTTGCCAGGAGTGAAGGCACAGGAACACTTGTGAGGCCAGTAGATATGACTACAAAAGGGCAACATGAGAGATCTTTGTGGTGATGAAAATATTCTATATGTTGACTGTGTCAGTGTCAATATTCTGATTGTAATATTGTTCTATAATTGCACAATATATTATCTCTGGTCCAAACTGGCTAAAGGGCAGATAAGATCTGTCTGTATTATTTTTTAAATCAGCATGTGATGCTACAGTTAACTTGTTTAAAAAAAAATCAGTACTCTGATAGCATGTTATGTGATATAAAAATTTCTCGTAAGCTTCCTATACACATTTTTCTAAATTGAATCAAGTTTAAATGTAATACTTGAGCTCAATTTTTAAAGAATTCCTGGGAAAATCTCATCTTTATTTAGATAAAATATGAAAATCTTGATTTAAATATTGGATGAATTTCCATTTTTTTAATGTGTTGTTTGTTCATTAATGAGAGTTTCCTTATGCTTTTATAAAGTAACATTGTCATTGTGACATGCAGAGAGGTATATTGCTTGACAGAAAACAATGCAGGATTTTCAGAATCCTTTTCCTCTATCTTGGATTCTCACTGTGCCTACAGGTCATATCTTTTTGGTGAGTGCATCTTGCATAATGTGTTTTTGCGTGCTATGCATGATCTTATGCTAAGATCATCCAAGATGCCATTTAGATGGTGTCTATATGTACTGAAAACAAGCACCTCATTTTTCAGCGGTGGCCTCAAAAGAAAAATATCACTGTAGAATAGCAGGTTAAATTTGGATTTCAATTTCTGTGGAAGACAATAAAATATTTCAGAGCCCGATGAAGGGTAAACTCTGGATAGCAAGTAGAAGTGGTATAATATAGTCTTAGGTCACTGTAAAATACAGACTATAATAAGTATTTTAAAAAGCAGTGTGAGAATTGTCTAATCAAATTTGCTAACAATATATCCATTGTATTTATTAAAGTAAAATTGATAAAGCAGGAATGCATTTAGACTATTCTTAGAAAATAAACAAAAATATTGTAAGTTATTTATATAATTCTGTATTCTTCATGGGACATGCTGATTCATGTTCTTTAACCATTCAATGTTAGCCCAATATGGTAGACCCAGTGTAATAAGTGAGTTTATTGGAGAGAACATTGCCTTCTGAAGAACTCTGAAAATTTCTTGCCTGTTGCCACTTGGTCCAATAATAATTGAATACTTAAATTAGCTAGAGACTTGAGGGTCATCTTTTATTGGAGGCCAGTATAATGCTGAGTATTAGCGTTTGGATCAAGGTCTGTCTCTTGCGTGGCACATCCTTCATTGAGAACTGTAAGGAATCTCAAAGATTTGAAACTGTAAGTATTGATTTGCTAAATGTAGGCCAATTATTGCCAGAAAAAGGTTTCGCCAAAGCTTGGCGAATTAGAAGATTCCACTGATTTCAGATCTCTCCCTAATTATGTGCATATTAGCGAAGCAAATAATTCTATTAACCAGGTCAACACTGTTGTATATGAAAGACATCATTTTTCTGATTATTTAATTTATGAAAATTGGGTTATAATGTGAGTTGAGTTCACACTCATCTGCAAGAGGAGTAATGGCATAGCATCACTTATCTATGACTTGACGAGTAACACCTTTAAGTAAAAGAGCAAAAACACATTGCATTTGCTATGCTGTAAATTGTCATTTTAATGATCTCCATGGGAATTGATGGGTTACATCTTATTTCTATTTGTCCAAGAGTTGAGAAGGTTACCACAGGTCTCAATTTATCATGCAGGAGGATCTATCTTTTGTATAGTCTGGAATAAATCATAAAATGGGATGAAACGAGTACCAAAAATAGATTATTCATTTCAATCAATTATGTTAAAGTCAGATTATAGATTCAGATATACAGTGAAGTAATAACATTTTAGAAATCCTGTTAGCCTGCATATTATCCTGTAAATAGCCATATCATTGCTGTCAAAAAGAGATTTTTGAGTGGGACCTTCTAGGAACATGGCATTAAAACTAATACGTACCAGAAAATTATAGAAGCTACTCGAGACATTGAATGTGTATTTCAACTAAAAGTCGACACTATTCACTTGGTATTCTACAGAGTACTCAAGTATTATTTTCTCCTTCCATTAACTGTGTTCCCAAATTGAAAGATTTATGTTTTTTTCATTCACAGAGTTCAGTTTTCACTAACTTAGATCTGTTCACTTCCATGCTCAGAATCTGTGAAATCCTAGTTACTCTAGGACTTATCCACAGAAACCCTTTTGTATGTCCTTTTTTTCAAGGAATATTCCTGCAGCTGAGGATTGTAAGAAACAAATTAGTTATATGTTCCTAAATTTATAATCTTTAAAAATAATTTCGTGGAGTGATTAAAAAATTTTTTTTTATTTTTTCCTTTTTTTTGAGACCAAATCTGGCTCTGTTATCAGGCTGGAGTGCAGTGGCACAATCTCGCCCTCTGCAACCTCCAACTCCCTGGTTCAAGTAATTCTCCTGCTTCAGCCTCCAGAGTAGCTGGGATTACTGACACACACCACCACACCCAGCTAATTTTTGTATTTTTAGTAGAGACAGGGTTTTACCATGTTGGCCAGGATGATCGCCATCTCCTGACCTCGTGATCCACCCACCTCAGCCTCCCAAAATGCTGGGATTACAGGCGTGAGCCACTGCACCTGGCCTTATTATCCTTTATGAGATTTATTTTGCTTTGTTGAAAATCCTGGGTTTAAATATTGGCTCCATTATTTAGAACTCTCTATAACTTGAATAAATCTTTCTAATTCAGTGTGAAAATAGTTTGCTGATATATCATTTAATTTATATAAAGAACATAGAACTGTATTCAACATACTGTAAATTTCAATAATTATTAAGTTTTTTTCTTGAGTATACATGTACATTTTCCTAATTTTAATTATTATTATATAAAATGCATAATGCATATTTGAAACACTACATTGGTATATAATATTTTGCATCTTAGTACTTAAAACATAAATGCATACATATATCTATAAATGTGTTTATATATATACACACATATTTACTGTGTACACTCATTTTTATTAAAACCTCACAAAATGTACTGAGCAAGTACTATATATTAAGCGTTATAGTAGATTTCTGGGAACAAAGTAGTAATTTGTTTTATCAATCCTTAGTAAGTATGAGATAACTTAAATCTACTTCTTCCTATTCCCCTTTTCTCCTTATGTGTGTTTTGGGTTTGTTCATGGATATTAAAGGCTTTTTCGCAAATCCAGTGATTCCTGGCCATCTTTTCCCATATAAGAGTGAAGTGTTAAAGTCTGTCTGGGAGCTCTGTGTGGCTGAGCAGGGTTTGCTAACTGATAAGTTACACTTACAAAAACCAGGAGCAAATTCGTTCATTTCTGCAAGAACCACTCCATCCCCTCTTCTAAAAGTTAGTATTCTGGAGGGCTTTGCTTATAGAATGGTCAGTTTCACCAGTAAAGAATCTTTCCGTCTCCTGTTTGGAGATTAAATATCTATGATTGCTAGTGGGTGGGGAGTTACTACAGGAAATAGGGTGATAATCTCATAATTTTATTTGTTCAACTATTTAGTTTGTAAATTTGTGTTCATTCTTCATTTTTTTTCTCAGTCATGCCCCACCCGCTTACTAGGGTCCTAGAGGTCAGATAGGCTGGTTTCATTTAGGGATACATCTTAGTATTCAGTTTTTCAGCTCTAAGAAATGTGCCAACATCATTCATACATATGAATTAATAACTTTCTAATAATTTAAAGTCATATGAATTGAGTATTGAGAGAATAGAGCTAAAATATTATTTGCTTAAATATGACATATTTCTAAATTTTTCTAAAAAATTATAATTTTACCAATGTATGTTAAGAGTTATTGTCTACCTGTGCTGTTTTCAAATGTATGAAAGAGATAGACTTAATTACAAATAAAAACAATGTAATATAGAGAAGAGGAAAATCAATAATATGGCTCTATGAATTCAATTAAGACTTTGATTTAGACACATTTAAAATCACTAAAATAGATTTTATAAAAATCCACATTATCATCAGGTAAAGATTGGAATTTGAATGATCTTTGTAATCATAAAATTACTTTTTTAATGATGACCCTATGTAAATTTGCAGTCATCTATCTGTAACTTATCACTTCCAGTCTCTCTCTTTTTTTTCATTTATGGTATTTTTTTTCTAGTATACTATATAATGTTCTTGTTTATTATACTTTTGTTTTTCTACTCATTCTTTCCTTTCATTGAAATATATAAATACTATAAGGCTTTTCTATTTACTGCTCTGTCCCAAGTGACTTATATAATACCTGGTTTGTAGTAGTTACTTAATATTCATTTGAAAAATAAAAGATTATTTCAGCAAATCTCTTTAAAAATGTAAAGCACATCAGACAAAAGTTATAAAATACAATTATACAATTATGAAATAGAAACAACAAAAGTTAGTCTTAGAGTGTTTGTTTTTGTATTTGAAGGAGGTACAAAGTTGTTCACAAAATAATTCTGTATTTTGACTATGATGGTAGTGACATAACAATGTGTTTGTCAAGATTTATGGAACTGAACACACACAAAAAGTGAATTTTTTTATGTGTAAATTTTTAAAAAATAAAAAGCAGATCCATCTTTAATAAAAGCATTATGTAAATCAATGTATAAATATCTCTGTGATGTAATAAAATATATAGATTTAGTCTCTTCCCCCAGTTCCTGTTACAGAGCTTCTAAAACTCTTATAACTTCTTGAATGATAGGAATGATGGGAAAATCGTTTGTTACAAAACTTGGTCTTAGTCCCAATTTCCTAACACAAGAGCTTCTAAAACCTTTGGAATTTACTAAGTGATACGGGTGAAAGGAACATCTTTTGCCATTCACAATAAGCTATTTTCAACCACACCCAAGTTCATGCTATTAAGATGACTTTTGATGAATGGGTATTGATCACAGAGAAAGCAGCCATAGTATCAAAGTGTTTGAACTTTCAGCCCCACTCTTCCATCTCTAGGGAAGCAAAGGGGCTACAGATTGAGTTCAGCGACAAATAGTCAACGATTTACTCACATGCCTATTTAGTGAAACCTTCATAAAACCCCTGAACAATGAGGTTCACAGAGCTTCTGGGTTGGTGAGCAATGGACGTGCTGGGATGGTGGCACACGTCAAAAGACCTTGGAAGCTTCACATCCCATAAACCACACTTTGCCCCACGCATCACTTCTTTTTCATTTTTTTTTCTGAGTTGTATCCTCTAGTAATAAACGGATAATAAGAAAGTATTACCCTGAATCATGAACCATTAAAGCAAAGCAAAGTATAAGATCTGAAAAGAGGGTTGTGGGAACCCCTGATTTAGGTGATTAGTCAGAGTGCAAGTGACAACCTGGGACTTATGATTGGTGTCTGAAATGTGGGGCAATGTTGTGAACTGAGCCCTTAACTTGTGATCTCTGTGCTAAAACTCTAGGTACTTAGTGTCAGAAATGAATTCTTGGACACTCTATTGTTGTCTGGAGAGTTGGAAAACTGGTTGGTGTGTGAAAAAATATCCCACACATTTGGTGTCAGAAGAGTTGTGTGAATAAAAAAAAAATAGAGTTTTCCTTTTACCTCAAATAATATTCTATGGAGATAATTTAAAAGAAGGAGTGAAAGCATGTGTCTTACTGCTAGTCCCACAAAGTGAGAGAGAAATTGTACATCCCAGAATATGTTTGGGTAAATCATTTTCCATTACCTAACACAAAAGATTTCCTTCTCCTTTTTCTATGAAGGTAAGAGCACTGGAAGTTTTGTAGCATGGTATTTTTTGACACCTTGCCTTGCAACAATTCTTAAATAATTCTTATTAATCACACTGCTGGTTTCTCTCAACAAATTGAAAGAAATCCTTGGCCCGAGTCTGACTTTCTGTGCATGGATTTGTGAAAGTGTACTATGCTGAAAACATAAAAAGAAGGAATCCTTGCTGTGTTATGTGAAGGTTAATGCTGAAACTGTAGTTTCAAACCAGTTTTGCTTTTGATGTATTTTTCAACTTGAAATACTTTCAGAGAATGAAGAGAAGCAGTAAGTAGAAATAAAAGAAGGAGAAAGTATAATTGAGACTAGATTTTCATATGTACACAGGATGCTATGTTAGAAATTAGATACAATATTTTTCTTTTAAATTATGTTGACACAAAGCTTTCTTATATCTATCTTATGTATATTATGAGAAAAAAGACTTCGAGAGTCTTCAGCCTTTGAAATAGCAGCTAATGTGGATAAGCACCTTTAAGCGAAAGCATTATCTACAAAGAGGTGAAATTTGTAATACTAATAATATTTTAATAAAAATCATTCAGGGAAAGTACTATTTACCTTTTAACAAGATTAGGAAAAAGAATTTAATACAGACAAAAAATAATGAATTTTTGGTGTTCTGTTTACCACATAAAGTTCTAAGCTATTTTTATATTTAGAAAATATTCAAATGCAGACTTGAATATAAAATGTATTAACCATGGTCCAGAATATGTACGTTATATGTGAGAGTGAGAAATTCCTGAGTTCAAGTGCTTACATAACAGACTATTCAGTATGTTCATAGGCTTATTGGGAACTATGAACACATTGGACTCCTATATGCAAAGCATTATGACAGAGATTTGGTTACAGATTAATATGAACAGGACATTTAACGAGCAAACATATTATAAATTATCATAATTATAAAAATAATATATTTCTGAGTTAAGAACAGTGAAATATTTTCCAGTAATGGTGAATTATTCCCCCGATTCATCTTCATCCCTCACCAAGAATGTTTACTTCAGAACAGCTCCCTGAGATCAGTACTTCAGTATGAAGTTAGGGACCGTGGTAGCTGATTGAAACCAGGACATTTAACCAATAATTTTGACATCTTTAGTTCAAGATCTAGCTATACATAACCATAACTAACCATGAGCAATGCAGAGCATTCACAACAAGTGATATGGTTTGGCTGTCTCCCCACCCAAATCTCATGGTGAATTCCCAGGTGTTGTGGGAGGGACCAAGTGGGAGGTAATTTGGATCATGGGGACAGGTTTTTCCTGTTCTGTTCTTGTGATAGTGAATAAGTATCATGATATCTGATGGTTTTATAAGGGAGAGTTTCCCATCACAAGCTCTCTCTTTGCCTGCTGCCATCCACGTAAGATGTGACTGCCTCCTCTTGCATTCTGCCATGATTGTGAGGCCTCCCCAGCTATGTGGAACTCTAAGTTAATTAAACTTCTTTATTTCAAAAACTGTCCAGTCTTGAGCATGTCTTATCAGCAGTTTGAAAATAAAATAATTCATTAAATTGGCACCAGAAGAGTGGGCACAGCTGAAAAGATGTCCCAAAATGTGGAAGTGACTTTGGAACTGGGTAACAGGCAGAGGTGGAAACAATTTTACGGGCTCAGAAGAAGACAGGAAATGTGGGAAACTCTGGAACTCCCTAGAGACTTGTTGAATGACTTTGACCAAAATGCTGATAATGATATGAACAATGAAATCCAGGCTGAGGTGGTCTCAGATGGAGATAAGGAACTTGTTGGGAAGTGGAGCAAAGGTAACTATTGTTATGTTTTAGCAAAGAGACTGGCAGCATTTGCTTCTGCCATAGAGATTTGTGGAACTATGAAATTGAGAAAGATGATTGAGGGTATCTGGTAGAATAAATTTGTAAACAGCAAACCATTCAAGAGGTGACTTGGGTGCTGTTAAAGGCATTCAGTTTTATAAGAAAAGCAGAGCATAAAAGTTTGTAAAATTTGCAGCTTAACAATGTGATAGAAAAAAATTTCCCATTTTCTTAGGAGAAATTCAAAACTGCTGCAGAAATTTGCATAAGTAACGAGTTGAATGTTAATCCCCAAGAAATGGAGAAAATGTCTCTAGGACATGTCAAAGTTCTTTATGGCAGCCCCTTCCATCACAGGGCCTGAGGCCCAAGAGGAAAGAATGGTTTTGTGAGCTGGGCCTAGTGTCTCCATGCTGTGTGCAACCTAGCGACTTGGTGCCCTGCATCCCAGCCTCTCTAGCTATGGCTGAAAGGGACCAACATAGAGCACAAGCCATGAATCAGGAAGTGCAAGCTCCAATATTTGGCAGCTCCCATGTGGTGTTGAGTTTAGGGGGAGCACAGAAGTCAAGAATTGGGGTTTGAGACCCTCCGCTTAGATTTCAGAGGATGTATGGAAACGCCTGGATGTCCAGGCAGAAGTTTGCTGCAGGAGTCTGTCCCTCATGGAGAATCTCTGCTAGGGCAGTGCAGAGGGGAAATGTAGAGTCAGAGCCCCTACACAGAGTCCCCACTGGGGCACTGCCTAGTAGTGATGTGAGAAGAAGGCCAACATCCCCTGGACCCCAGAATTGTATATTTACCAAGGGCTTGCACTGTATATCTGGAAAAGCTGCAGACACTCAACACCAGCCCATGAAAGCAGCCAGGAGGAAGGATATACCCTGCAAAGCCATAGTAATGGAGCTGCCCAAGACCGTGGGAACCCACCTCTTTCACCAGCATGACCTAGATGTGAAACATGGAGTCAAGGGAGATCATTTTACAGCTTTAAGATTTGACTGCCCTGTTGGATTTTGGACTTGCATAGGGCCTGTAGCCCCTTTGTTTTGGCCAACATCTCCTATTTGAAATGGATATATTTACCCAAATGCATGTTACCTTATTGTATCTAGGAAGCAACTAACTTGCTTTTGATTTAAAGGCTCTTAGGCAGAGGGACTTGCCCTTTCTCAGATGAGGCTTTGGACTGCAGACTTTTGAGTTAATACTGAAATGAGTTAAGACTCTAGGGGACTGTTGGGAAAGCATGGTTGGTTTTGAAATGTGAGGATATGAAATTTGGGAGGGGCTGGGGGGAATAATATAGTTTGGCTGTATTCCCACCCAAATCTTATCTTGAATTCCCATGTGTTGTGAGAGGGACCCAGTGGGAGGTAATTGAGTCATGTGGGCAGATCTTTCCCATGTTATTCTTGTGATAGCAAATAAGTGTTATGAGATCTGGTGCTTTCAAAAGGGAGTGTTTCCCTGCACAAAGTCTCTCTTTGCCTACTGCCATCCATGTAAGTCATGACTTGCTCCTCCTTATCTTTTGCCATGATTGCAAGGCCTCCCCAGCCACGTGGAACTGTAAGTCCATTAAAATTCCTTATTTTTTAAATTGCCCAGTCTCAGGTATGTATTTACAGTAGTGTGAAAATAAACTAACACAGCAAGGTTGTGTTCTTTTGCCATTTTGTGACTTCAAAGAAGCCAATTCTTATCTGAAAGCTTAGTAAATTTTCTTAATTGAATTACACTGTCTGATCTTTAACTTAGTAAAAACATCTACTATTGATCTAGAATTCCAGGGATTTCACTTATTTAATCTTTTGGTGAAATTAACATTCTTTCGCTTTCTTATTTTAGTTGATCTTTTAAATTATATAACAGAAGTGCTGTTGCCATTTTAAAGATTATTAAGAATTTATTTTCTTGAAACTATGGCTTAACATCAAATAGCAATACAATATACATATTTTAGAATACTGATAAGCAAGCTGCAAATACAGACTTGTCTTTTGCTTTGATCATATATTCAGGTGTTTCTAAAACAGAGAGACCACAGATGAAAGGTTTGGTTGCCATTGTATAAAGCCTTAAGTATGTGTTGTCTCGTGTTACTTAACTCTTTCCTCAGATATCTTAACTTTCTCCTTTAGAGAAGTCAATGAAATGAATTAAGACTTTGGGGGACTGTTGGGAAGGCATGATTCGTTTGGAAATGTGAGGACATGAGATTTGGGAGGGGCCAAGGGGAGGAGATAGAGAGAAAGACAGACAGAGAGAGAGAGTGAGTGAGAGAGAGACATCTGAAAAAATTATTTTTATTTTCCAATGAGAATGTCATTATAAACACCAGAATTTTCATCCCTGAGATTATGAAATCTTAAGATCACTAGTTACACATTTGGCTAAAAATTTTGTGTTGGCAATTTAAAGAAGACACTTGGAATTTTTCATTTCAGGAAACTTCATAACTGTTAATCTGCCATTCTTTAAGCACACCTTAATCAGAGACATAGATAAACCTTTCTCCTCCCATCTTTTATTACTTTCAACATGCCTTTTCTTGTTCTCTAATTTTATTTCCCACTGTTTATTCTATATTTTTCATTTCCATGGATAATTCTGTATTATTGTAATTGTCATTGTTTGGAGGTATTGGCTAAGATGGAATGCAATGGTACAGTGGTTTTGGGTATTACGTATATTAAAGAGTTTGAAATTGGGTATAGAAAGTGGTCAGGGAAAAGCTCTTCTTTAGTAAGTTAGGGTCCAGATTAAAATTACATTGTAAAGGCAAATTTTCAGTTTCCTTAACACAATTAAAATGTTGCATATTTCTTAAGTTTTAACTTTAAAACAATTTAAGTATGCAAAACACACAGAGACTATTAAGACACCTCACCCCAGTCCTTTTTGTCATTAGCAGAGTGATCTCTAACCCTTATCTCTCCCCAATACCTACTGTGATGTTTAAGATGTTAAAAGTATTAAACATTTAGTTATTTTAATACATACTTAGGAACATGCACATTTATATATATTAACAGGTATCAGGATTAGGACTTTAACCCATCTCCTTGAGGGACACAATTCAGTTCACACAAATATGTAGTTTGTATAAAGTTTACATATGTTATGTCTAGTAATACAATGACAGGTCATTTTGTTCATTTTCTATTGCTATAACAAAATATCATTGTCTGGGTAGTTTATAAAGAAAAATTTATTTCCTACAGTTCTGGAGGCTGAGGAGTTCAAGAACACGACTCAGGTATCTAGTGAGCCTCTTCTTTCTGTTTTCTCATGGCGGAAGAGCAGAACTAGTGAGCTCAAGCAAAGGAAACCACAGAGGCAGACAGCTTACTTTTATTACAACCCTCTCTCAAGAGAACTCACTCAGTCCCATGAAAACGAATTCACTCCCTAGTGAACTAACTCACTCACTGGATGATGATACTAACCCATTTACAATCGCTCCACCCTCATGGCCCTATCACCTCTTAAAAGACCCACCTGTTAATATTGTCACAATGGCAATTAAGTTTCCAACACATATACTGTTGGAAGTTACATTCAAGCCATAGAAATAGATATTTAGATTGATAGATTAATTAAATGGTACAATTTGGATACAATTTAGGAAATTTATAGATCCCTACATAAAATACACAAATTATTTGAGGTCCCTAAGATGCCAGTTTGAGAAGCCTTGGAGTAATGTTTTCTTCTTTTTATGTTATCTCTCGTCTTCATTTGGAGTTTTTTTTTTTTTAACACTTTTCTTTCTTCTTTCTTTTCCTCTCTCCCTCTTTTCTTCCTTCCCTCTTTCCATTTTTCTTTTGTTTCTGCCTTCTTCTTTTTCTTCTTTCTTTCCTTTTTTCTCTTTTTCTTTTTCATTCTTTGTCTCCTTCCTTCTTTTTTCCTTTCCTGCCTTCTTTCCATTTCAAGATGATTTTATTAAACAGGCAATTCTTAACTTCGAAATTCTATATTCGTATTTCTCATAAACATAAAATGGTGTGAGACTATGTACATTTAGAACGTCACTTTCTGGTTTTATTAGAAAAATTGGGACAACTGGTTTTTTTTCAGCGTTTCAAAAGATGTGGGGAGAGTCTACAAATACAGAAGTGTCTTCTCTCAGGCAGAAAAGAAAGCAATGATAGATTCTAGTGAGCAGCTATAGATGAACAGAGAATTATTGCAAATAATGACATCTCCAAATGAGATGACACTTTATGTTTTAAATCTGTAACAAATATTTAGATTGATTAAATAAATAACAGCAAATTGTAAAATTTAAATAGCTGACTAAAAACCCCTGGATATGGAAAACAATTTGGTAGTGTCAAAAAAAATTAAAAACAGAATTACTGTCTAATCCAACAATTCCAGTTCCGGATCTATATCTACTATAATTAAAATCAGAAGCTGGAAGAGATAGCTTCACTCTAATGTTTATTGCAGCATTACTCACAATAGTCAAGATTTTAAAACAAACCCACATAAATAAAGAAAATGTGGTATGTACATACAATGAAATCTTATATAGTATTTACCAAAAAGAACATGTTGCAATTTGTGACAACATAGATAAACCTGGAAACATTATGCTAAGTGCAGTAAGCCAATTAAAATAGAACAAGTACTACATGGTTCCACTTCTGTGAGTTATTTATTGAATACATTAATTAAACTCATAGAGGCAAAGAGTAGGTTGGTGGTTGCTAGAGGAGAGAGAAGTAGGAAGGTCTTAGTCAAGAGACACAGAGTTTCAGTTATACAACATGAATAAGCTCTGGAGACCCTCTGCAAAACACTACCTATAGTTGGCAATATCACATAGTGTACTTACACATTTTCTTTTGGTTTGCATTTCTTCAGTTTTGCTCTGATGTGCTTAGATGTAGGTTAACTTTTATTTACTTTGCTTAGTTGAGATTGCTATGTGGTTAAAACCAGATGGCTTACATCCTGCAATATGTTTAATTTTGAATATGATTATTTCCATTCAATACTAGATAAACATTTTTTAAAGCATTATTTTCCCCCCAATTATTTTTTTCTTCAAGTAAGCCTATATGTGCCAGGTACTCTACACATGGGCATATGAAAGCAGAAAAATTGCTATCAGTAGCATTTTACAATGTGAAAAACAGAAGAACATTTTTAAACAGAGACAAAATTACACACATATATATAAATGAATGTATACATTCAGTATCTTGTGTTAGTATTCAACACTCAACACATACTTTCAAATGCATAAATTAATATCTATATTAAATACATCTCAATACTTCAATTAGTAAATGACCCTACTGAGTGAACTCAGCCTTGTTCTAGTTTCCACGCCCCTAAACATGATGCTAGGCTGTTTCTAATGAAGGTTGTTTAAAGATTAATAATAATTTGGTGTGATTGAAATGTGAGAATAGTGAAATGGAAGGTATGCGGTCTCTGAGAGTTTGCATTTCAGTACTTTTCTTGCATGTCCTAAGAGCTCATCACATTTTATAATTCATTTCCCTTTTGAATTTGTATATTATTTTTCCCATTGACCTATCAAAGAGAAAGAAAATGACACACACACACACACACACAGTACACACACTCACACACACACTACACAAGCAAAAAGCTGACTTCATGTTTTCAGATCACACCTGCCATTAGACCTGGTGAGAGAGCAGCATCTAGCATAGTGCTCAGTGCTCACTATCACTGCCTTCGCCTACTTTGAATGCAACTCAGGCAGTGAACATAGTCCACCTGCTAGGCCAAATTACCCTTTTCCTTTTACTTGGCTTAAAGAGGAACGTGTAGCATTACTAAGATAGTTTCCCATGGATAAGACTTTTTAAATCACTAATTGATAGTCATTTCATGATAGTATTGGCTAGGTTACCAACCCACAGAAGTTTATTTAATGATTTATTCATTAGTTAATCAATATTTAATGCTTATTAAATGTTAGGCATAATATTATAGGAGCAAGAGTTATGTAAGTGAATATAACAAAGTCTCATTGTAAAATTTGCACATAAATTTTAAGTTGGTTGACCTTTAAGCAAAATGATTACAGACTCATTGCATCTTCCATGTGAAATAGTCTTTTGAGTAGACCTCTCAATACAAGACTCTGTCTATTACTTTGTGCTGAGGCAACTTGAAGTTACTGGTTTTTTTTTTCTTTATTGTGAATATTATTTAATATATTCTAATCAATAGCTTTTATATATTAGCACTGTACATCTACATTAATGAAGAATAAAGCTTTTGAGTTCTAAATATAAAATAAATGAATGCCCTACTTAAGGCAAAAATAAGGCAGTAATAATATGCTAGTTTTAAATCATAAAACTGATTTGAGAGTTTTAAAGAAAATTGAAATTTTTACAACTAGATCCTAAAATAGTAAGTCCATTAACTCTGTACTTGGTTGATACAAATGCATGAAAAGAAATATATAATAAGACTTAAGAAAGTGCAAGGATGCAAAGAGGAATATCCTTCATCATGAGTACTGGAAATGGAATAAGTCTGACTTTTCAATATGAAAAGTGATTATGCAAAATATAGGCAAAGCCTGTAACTGATGGGATAAATTCAAGTCAGCAGAGGTCAAATGGGAAGCTTATTTTGGCCTCAGTCTAGGCCAAGTTTTAAAATACAACTGTGTAAATAACAGTTTTGATATTTTGCCTGCTCTTTCCCTTGCATCCTTAGCACCTACAGTAATGCCAACATAGGTGACATTCAATAAATATTTGCTGAATGAATGAAGAAATTACATAGACCAAAAAAAAAAAACCCTCATAAACAATTACTACAAATACAACCAAACCTAATGAAGTTTTCATTATAAAGTTAAACCCTGCATTACAATAACTTCTGTATTGCAAAGACTAAATCAATATATAGATGTAAGTAAATATAGGTATTCAATTTTAAAAGTTTCTCATATTTGAATACTTTTAAGGTGACTGAGAGTAAAATTTATATGAATTAGCAATTAACTAAACTAAACTAGGGAGCATACTGTTTTGAAAATGGTAATTATTGCTTAGTATTGTTTTAATGCAGTCATTTTCTATGAAGAAAGTGATTGTAACATAGTATTAGTCTACAACTGAAGTTTCAAAAGGCAGATTTTTCTTTATAGTTTGGGCATTTTTAATGGAAAAGAAAGGAACATCAGTAGGTAATTTATGAGTGTTATTCAGTTATCATCATGTGAATCTTAAAATGATAGTTTCATGTTCATAACATTTCAGATTTTATCATCACAGCTGTTATTGTTTAAATCTTTGAATAATGCATGAAGAAAAGACAAATGAAACAACTTCTTTTCTCACAAGTGTAGCTGTACTCAACTTTAGGTTAAATATCAGTATATACTTCACTAAAGCAGTTTTAATAAATGAAGCTGCTTGGCACAGCTAGATGGTTTCATGTTGAATAAAAAATCACTCCTAGTTTGCCATTCTGGAACCATCTCAATGTCATGACTGCTTCTTATTATCTACTCATTCTTTGGGAAGGGGATGAAATCCAGGGAGGTACCACATCTTACAATCATTTATTTGTTTGCTCATTCAAAATTTTCATTCAACAAACATTTGTTGAGAGCTTACATGTTTCACATTTCACCTCACTACCCGGAAACTCTAGCTACAGGAATTCATCCTAAGAAAAATGTATATTGAGTAGAAGCAAAGACTCAATATGAAAGTCTGTATATTAAGAAAGAAAGAAAAAAAGAACATCCTACAGTTCTTACAAAAATGGACTTACTAAGTTAAATATCATCAAACCTAGAAAATGATGTTTTATATTCATGTCCATTAATGTAAAATATATTCACAATATCTTCCTAAATAAAATATGCATACTAAAAAACAATTTGGAGAAATCATAATAATATATATATATATGTGTATAAAAGTGCTGTTTGAATATATATTAAATAATTAGCTGATTTTATGTCTCACTTGTGATGTTATGGAAGAATACCATTAAAAAAATCTATTTCATTTCTGCAGAGACTATAGTCCACTGTAAACTTGTATTTACTGTATAAAAGAACTATAGAAAACATCAATTTAAAAAGCTCTATATTTTCAGAGAGATTAAGAAAACTATTCAGCTCTAGTTAATATTCAATATACTCTGAATTAGAATTTGAAGGGATCTCACTTCCCCTACTTTCTTCTTCAAAACTAGAATCCCTTTGCTGTTTATACCATCTTTTGACTATTTCTTCTTTTTATCTAGACTCTGATTTTCTATGAATATTCAGAAGAAACCAAACATTAGCACTCTATGAACCATGTAGTGTTTCCAAAAATACACACCAAGATTTTAGCATTCATTTCTGATGCTCTGCAACTGCCCCCTGATAAATATCTGTCTGACTTCTCTGGCCAAGTAGAAGTTAATTTACATGTGACATGATCACTTAAATAAAAGTATTTAAGTTCAAAGACAAAAGACAGTTTAGGGATTCAAACAGTGGGATAGTAGAGAAAAGATGCCCTAAAATTTTTACTATGGTAAATACAGATTGAATGACTAACTGAAATCAATTATTGGTATGTAACAATGAAAAATAGGAAAAAAATGTGGAAAACAAGGGCAAAGGACAGAGTCATAGAATCATTCTTTATATCATAAACTCTACCTTTATCATAACTCTTTTGAGCAATTCAGCACTGATTCTGAGTGATATATACCCTCATTTTTTTCAAAACCCTGTGGAAACACTGGGGAATGCCCTGTACCCAAAGTGAAATTCATCTTTATTTCCTGTTGAGAACTTGTTCTCAGTGTAGTTTATCTGAACAGGAAATTGAGTATACTGTCAGTCTGCTGTCCATCCTGATTTACTGGGATAGCTGCCTTCAGCTGTCCTAAGGAAGGCTTAGAAGCATTCTCTGAAGACCTTCAACCTCAGTAGCGTAGGCCTAAATAGCTATCTAAAGGACACGTAACTCATAAAAGAATGAAATCTTTACATCAGCAAACCACAGAGAGCAGTCTGTATTATGTGGGATTTGTTTGGAATTTTATGATAACCAGAGTATCCATTGCAATATCCCTGGGTTCCACAAGAGAACTCCATGGAAATGACAGAAGAGTCAAGATTGAGTTTAATATTAAAGCACTGAAATATACAAAATCATGTATTGTATGGGAATTAATCATGATTTGCATATTTTACAGAAGAACTATAAGAGTAATAGACATTCCAAAAAGATGATGACACCTATAATAACTTTTTAAGTTTAAAAAGTATTTCTATGAGTTGTTTTTCTTTTTCCACTTAGTTTCCAAACAACTTTTAGTAGATGTTGCATTTTTTATTTTACTTGACAGACTACTAGAAGGTAAACATAACCTAGTCAACATTGTATAACTAGAAAACCATATGAAAATTGATATTCTGATTCATTAATTCATTTTACAAAGGTTTTTGAGCATCTAAGATGTACAAAACTCTATACCAAGTGTTTAATAGTCACTGGATAAAAAGCAGATGGGCAAGAATGGAGGAAGACAGGAAAAAAGGAAGACTAGTAATAAGGAATGTAGTAAAGAAAGAAAGAAGCTGTATCTGTAACCACCCAACGAGCTCTCTTAGCCCACTGCCTCGACGGAGCTGATTTATCAAGACAGGAGAATTGCAGTAGAGAAAGAGTTTAATTCATGCAGAGCTGGCTATACTGGAGAGGGGAATTTTATTGTTACTCAAATCAGTCTCCCCACGAATTTAGGGATCAGAGTTTTAAAGACTACTTTGGTGGGTAAGGGACCAGTGAGTCAGGAGTGCTGATTGATTGGGTCCAAGAAGAAATCATAGGGAGTTGAAGCTGTCCTCTTGAGCTGAGTCATTTCTTGCGTAAGGGCCATGAGATCAGATGAGCCTTTTATCGACCTGGCTGGTGCCAGCTGATTCATCCAGTGCAGGGTCTGCAAAATATCTCAAACACTGATCTTAGATTTTACAATACTGATGTTATTCCCAGAAGCAATTTAGGAAGGTTCAGAATCTTACAGACTCCACCTGCATGACTCCTAAACCGTAATTTCTAATCTCATGGCTTATTTGTTAGTCCTGCAAAGGCAATTTAGTACCCCAGGAAGGAAGAGAGTTTCTTTTGGGAAAGCTAAACTATAAAGCAAGTTCCTCCAAAAGTTAGTTAGGCCTAAACCCAGGAATGAACAAGGACAGCTTGGAGTTAGAAGCAAAATGGGGTTGGTTAGGTCACATCTCTTTCACTGCAATAACGTTCTCAGTTATAATTTTTGCAAAGGTAGTTTCAAATCTTTTGTTGAAACTATCCAAAGTTCTTGCTTAATCTTACTGAAATGTTTCTAAACAGTTTGGGTAAGTCGGCTTTCATGTGTTTCAAAGTCTGTTGAATTAAAGTCTACATTAAATAAGTTGAAATTGAATCTATTCTCAGAAAGCCTGACCTATTAAAGACAATTTATATATGTATGTGTGTGTGTATATATATATATATATATATATGTGCCAAATTATTAAACATGAATGTAAAATTCAATCTATGAATGGTGCTTAAATTTGAGACCATACTTTAATAATAGTATCAAATAGATCCAGCCAGTCAGGAGTAGAGCAGCTAAGGAAGTCTTAAATAAAGAAGTGATATTTGAGCTGAGTTTTGGAAACTAAGAGAGAGTTAACCAGGTGAAAATGAGAGATAAGAAGGCAACGCATGTTCTGTAGATACACAAACCAGCATATGCAAAGGCTTACAGTGTAGAAAGAGCCTGGTATCTAAAAGGCATATAGGAGGGCAGCATGGCCAGAGGTCAGGAAGTGAGGTGCAAGAGTTTTACAAATCATATTATTATTCAGGATCTTGGTCTTGACCATAGGAATAATGGGTAGCTATCGATAGTTCACATAGGGGAATTAAGTGATTGAATTTGCATTTGTAAAACATTGCTCTTTCTTAGCATTGAGAAAAGGGTTAGCCAAAGTCAACATGGACATAATAGTTATGAAGCTGTTTCTTTATTCCAGGTCAGATATAATGGCAATTTAGACTAAGGAGTTTGTTGCTGAGAAGGAGAGAAGTATAGACTTTTAATTAAGTATTTAGGAGTAAAACCACAGAACTTGGAAAAGTTTTAGAAGGAGAGAAAGTGTGAGGAATGAGTCTCAGATTACACAGTTGTGTAACTGGACATACAGTTATGGCATTTATCCAAAGAGAAAATTCTGGAATAGGACTCTTCCTGTGTAGAGTGAGAAGTTTCGTTTCATATGTTTTCACTGTCCTTGAAGAATTTAAGTTTTGGTGAGCCAGCTTAATATATGAGTTTGATCCACAGAGATGATGACTGATATAGAGATACATGTGTGAGTCATTGTCATATAGCTGATAATTGAAGCACTAGGATGAATAAAATTTTCTGTGAAAAAATAAAAGTTAAATGATCAGATAAACCTTCATTCAATAAAAAGAGTAGGCAGAATCTGCTCATGAAAATGACTAGAAATAGTGACTGAGAAAGGAAAAAAGAGATTCTCATGTCTGAGGAGGTACGAGTTTTAATAAGAAAAAAAAGTGTGTTTTAGTCATATAGTGGTAATGTGGGGTAAGATAAAAAAATAAATTTAATAGTATACAGTTTATTAAAGCACTCCTAGAAAACTTGTGATGAAATGATGAGAGGCAATAAAGTGGAGTGAAAAATAAGAAAAAAAGACAGATTATAAATTATTTTCTTTCGTTACTATTCCAAATTTTCATGCCCTACGCTAAAATTGGCCTCTAAATTTCTGAGTGGATTCCTAGTTGCTTAGGATAAAAGAAGAAATTACATTTGTAATGTTGCAGAAAACAAAAATAATAGGGAAAATAATATATTTTACACATTTATTGGCTTCATAGTGTTGCAGATATTCCTTTACTAAACTGTTAATATGCTATAGTATTTGAGTCTTTTTTCTCCATCAGCATCTTACATGACATCTGGTTATAGCCTGTTATGGATAAGTTAACTTTTAAAAATCCATTATGTACTTCAAAATTAGTTCCGTAATTGTATTATCACTATGGAAGAATTGGCTACATTTCAGCATAAAATATAAATGGATCTGACTTTCTCATTAATATTTCATAGTACATGGTTTAATATTGAATTGAAGCAGAACACTGAGGTGGTCATGAAAAGGACAATTTATAAATGTGAATTTAACCACAGAGAGATAAAATAAATCTTAGTTTTAGTTCTTCTGGGTGAATGTGGTTTCCTGGACTATATCTCCATAGAAAGTATATTCAATAAAAATAGAACATCTTCATTACTGTGATAAAGATATAATTAACATCTCTCTGTTTAACATTATTCAACAAATATAGCTTATGAAGAATCAACAGGCCGGGCATGGTGGCGCAGGCCTGTAATCCCAGCACTTTGGGAGCCTGAGGCAGGTGGATCACCTGAGGTGAGGAGTTTAAGAGCAGCCTGGCCAAGTTGATGAAACCCTGTCTCTACTAAAAAAATAAATAAATAAATAAAATTAAAATTTAAAATTAGCCAGGCGTGGTGGCAGGTGCCTGTACTCCCAGCTACTTGGGAGGCTGAGGAGGAGGGAAAATTGCTTGAAACCAGGAGGTTGCAGTGAGCTGAGATTGCACCACTGGCACCCCAGCCTGGGCGACAGAGCGAGATTCTGTCTCAAAAAAAAAAAAAAAAGAAAATAAAAAGAATCAACAATACCCCATTCTTTCTGCACATAGCACAGCTTTTGTCTTTACACACGCAATTGAGAGATACTGACATGTATGCCTGAATTCACATGTCTTCCAAAGGACATTGACCAGCTGTATATCATGAAATTTCAGTTTGCCAAATGAGCTTCTTCTATTAGTTTTGTTCACCTGCTTATCTTTTATGGCAAAGAGATGCTATTTGAATTCGTACTTTTGGAAAACAAGTGCCTAGCAATCAATCATCTTGCTTATTTTACGTGGAACACTAATAGGCTGGTGGATAATTATTGTGTTTATTTTTTAAGAAAACAGAGCTTCAAAAGCATCTGATATTAAACAATGCCATCTCTCACCAGCTACACTGTAAGTTCATAAAGAAAATCAAAAGCTGTGGTTTTGAATAGGAAGAACAGTATTTGCTGAGTATTTTGTTTTGATAAGCCTAAAAAGCCGTGAGGACCTCAGTACGGTTACTCATGGGCTTAGTCCTTATTCTAGTCCCATTTCTGTCAGTCTTCCAATCAATCCAAGGAAAAATGATGCCTCTTCCTATTGATATTTTGGGGATTGCTATTTTTAAATAGTATTTGTGTTATATAGCAGAAACAAGAATGATTACATAATTTCTTGGGCTCAATACAAAATTCAAATGCTGGGCTTCTTGTTAAAAAAAATCAGAAGAATTTCAAGATGGTAACAAAAGAGCATTAAAGTGGCATGAGGCTCTCTAAGTGTGGTTCCTGTGCAGGTGCACAGGTTGCTTATCAAGTCAGCCTGATCAGAAGACATGTAAGCCATCTTGAGAGAACAAAGTCAGAACCTGAGAGTTCGTTTCAAAGGAAATATAATATTTATTTATTATTATTTTTTTAATTTTTATTGTATTTTAGGTTTTGGGGTACATGTGAAGAACATGCAAGATTGTTGCATAGGTACACATGTGGCAGTGTGATTTGCTGCTTTCCTCCCCTTCACCTATATCTGGCTTTTCTTCCCATGCTATCTC